>JAZKJV010007730.1:0-253800 GCA_037367405.1 Ottelia alismoides
ACCATGGTAGCATTCCTGTATGTCTTCTGTTGCTCTGTAGTCACAGTTAGAGGCATGAAACTGTGAAGCTTCTCAAACATCCCTCGTAGGGATGTCTACAAGAAATGCAGGGGGCGGCCGTTCTGCTTCACTGTAAATATATCATGCTGGTGTTGGAGAATCTTCGTCTCATTCCCTGCTTAAGAGTACGTTGCCGCAAGGACATCTAACATCGCCTTCGTCGTAGGTTGATGTAACACATCATTGGTGATCTCAGTCATAAATGTACCAGATAGCCATACTTTGGCATATGCATCGTCTACCTCCCAAGAGGCATTCACTCCAGTCTTATCCAACGGCTCATCCTCGGTAAGAATATGCTTCTTACCGCTCGACTTCATAAGGCTCATGAACTGCATAGCCCAGAGCTCATAATTTGTTCCGTCCATTTTGACAATAGGCATTGAACCTCTGAATGCGCCAGTAGAGGGAACATCAACCTTGCTCTCTGACATGGTGCCGATGGAGAGAGATTAAACCAAGTGAGTACTTGCAAAGACAAGTGTCTACACAGACATGACTGGATTTGGTTGCGCGTGTAGACTTAGGCCAGAACCAAATCCATCAAAGAGATGGGGACGCGCAAGGAAGACTACGAGAGGGGTTGCGCGTGCCCGGACGGCGCTAGAGGCGCACGCTAGGGCCGCAAGGAGACAGGGGGTCACGGGACCGCGACCGTAGGACCTCGGACTGCGGGCAGGAGGCCCGAGCGACGTTGCAGGCCGGGCGGTGCACGTGGGACTGGAGGCCGGGCGGCGTTGCGAGTCGAGTGGCGCACGCGGGACTGGGGGCCAATCAGCGTTGGGGGGCCGGAGAGGAGAAGGCGGGGGTTTGGAGGTAGGGCTAGGGTTAGGGCACAAGAGCTCCGGTCTAGGACCGCCGCTCTGATACCATGTTGATAGAAAATAATAATCTGTTTATTCCTAAAACCCTAGGCTCTCTTATATAGAGGAGAGGCCTATGGGTAAATTACATAAGATAGACATAAGAAAAATAAAACAAAGGAAACAGTACATAAGACATGGAAATATCTCTACAATCTATACATATACATCCTCCCTTACCTTCTGAAGGGCAACACTTTTTGTAAAACAGGGTCATCCGCCCCTACTGTACATTTCATTTTTGAAATACATGGTTTACTTACAAAAAAACTTCCATTTTATCAGAGATGCAATGCAACAAAGGAGGGTTATTAAATCCTAAATATCTTAGAATTAAATCCTAAATATCTTAGAATTCAGAGAAGAATGGCTAGTTGATGATGTTAAATAAAATATAGGTCAGGCAAAAGTGAAACATGGTGGAGTATAAGAACAAGTCTCACTGTATATGTCAATAAATGCATGAATGAAAAAAATATAGAGAATGCTATTTTGAGTAAAAAAAAGTCATAAAGGAATTTTTTTAAACTCAATTACTACAATGAGTTACAATTTTTGAATTATTTATGGGCATTATATACATACCTATATATCTTGTTTTTCTTATTTATTTGTGTTGTTTTTTTATATATGGGAAAAGGCTTTGTTGTTGTTGATTTGTTTTATTTATTTTTATGCATGTTATTTACGAGTGTGTAAATTATATAAGATTAATAAAATCAGAATAAATAAAGAATATTATATGTACATATAGTTTTAAATCGAAGTTATTTATATGCAGTGTACCTTTATATTTCAAGTATTGTTTTTATTCATATATTTGGGATATTTCTAATATTTTACATATAAATATATAAATTATATAAATACAATAGAATTAGAATTAATTGCTAATATTTTATATAGTAACAAATACAAATTGTCTACTATGGAGTTTTTAGGAAGAAACACATCCTTGGGTTTGTTCTTATATAGATTTTATTTTTATTTATTTTTCTTATTTTCATATAAGATGTATTAACTTATCTTAGGGAATCTAAGTGTAGTTAGCTAATAAAGTAAGATATAACTATACTCAATCATGTTTCCTTCTTGGGGTGTCTATGAATATATTATACCATATACACATTAATCCTTAGATATTTTCTTCAGGTTTTCTTCTCAATTCTTTGTGCACTTTTAGTGTGTTGATATACACATAAATTTGAGATGTTTTCATAATAAGTACTGATTGTGTATCATTCATATGTTTGGCTAGGTTTTAGCTCTTATTCAGGTAAATTAAGATGATCAATATGCTACCCTTGTTTAGATCCGGGTTACCCTATCTTTATGGTTACATTTCTTGGTCAGAACTGATAGTAAGGTCTTATGTTGTCTTTATTATAATATTTCTAATGGCCTTCAAATCAAAAAAAGTCGATGCAAAAATACACAGGGTCCGGTTACCCTGTCTTTATCCTTACATATTTCTTTCATATTTAATAGTGTAATCTTATGTTTTCTTTACTGAGATATTTCTATTTACCTTCGAATAAAAAATGTCAATGTCAAGAATATATTCTAATCATAAATATAATCGATACACAATATATATACATATAATATTTGATCACATTTGCCAACCTCTAACCATCCAAACACATACTATTTACAAATTGTTGTCCGTCTTTCTAACCCTTTAAAAGGAGGTCATTCTAACCCAATCCAACCATGTAACCAAACAGGGGTCATATCTTCATATTAGACTTCTCGAAAAATAAGTGAGATGTCGTGCTCTTTATATAACCCCACCAACACACCCAAGTCCCACCAGCAGATGATGTAGGACTAAGAAAGGATACACACAACTTACTCAATGTTGCAGAAGTCGGTATATGGTATTCAGTCGGAGGGGTCACTGAATAGAGAATGATCGGTATTCAGACAGCTATTCGAAATTATTTGATTTTGTATTTTTTAAATTATTTGATATAAAAATATTTTTAATACATATATTTTGTATATTTATACATATATTATCATCAATCAACAAGAATCCAAGATAAAAGTATCCATTAACATCATACATATACATAGCTTTGACATTTTTTGTAATATCAAGACAAATGGTAAATCTTGATATCTTAAAAAAATAATAAATTAAAAAATTACCAGCATTTAGCTACCAATCGGTTGAATAGTCGGCCAGTCAGCCGAATAATCAGGTCGACAAATCGGTTAGTCTCACTATTAGCCGGCTAGAGGTTATTCAGTCGGGGACCCCCTTGCATCTCATAGTCAGACCAAATAGTCAGCCTAGTCAGCCGACTATTGCAACATTGAACTTACTTTAATTGATAATGTCATTTTGGACGATATCTAATTAACATGGCCCTTCATCTCTCTCAGCATTCCTCAATGAAACCCCAATGCTATGTCTTTGTCATAGGAAGATGTGAGAGGAATACAACGAGAAAATCGCGATAGATCTCTTAATGAAGTTATCCTTGAGGAAGGCTCCAAAAGGAAAGAAACTTACAAAAGAGACCATGTAATTAAAAGTATTTCAAAAAAAACGTAAGGGATAAGGGATAAGGAGGGATAAGGAACAAGAAGTGGCAGTTATTTGTATTTTTGTGTTGGGGGAGGCCAATGATGGAGAAATAGGAGGTCAAAGCTTATCCCTAACGTTGACTCCATCAGCAAAACAATGATCGTCTATCGAGGGATAACAAATTTGAGGGATAAGGGTATTATCCCTCTCGTTATCCCTCAAACTAACATGCCATAAAGTAAGTTACAAGTTGGCATCCGAGGAGCTTTGGATTCATTTCCACTTTCGTGGGTGAGCTTCAGTCCTCGGTGCTTGTCTGACCACAATCCTATCCTGTGGGATTCTGGTGGTGCGACTGTCTCGCGGGGCTTCTTCCGGTACGAGAGGTGCTGGTTGTTGGAGGACAATTTCAGATCTATTGTTGCGGAGCGATGGGCCGAGGTGCAGCCGGGGGCCTCCGCGATAACGAGCTTTGCTCGCAAGCTCGAGTCGTTGCGCAGGCGGTTGGCTATCTTTAAGAAGGATTCGAGGGCGGCGAGGGTCGCGGCTAGAAGGGAGGCAGAGGGAGTGGTCAGCGCTTTGGATGCTTTGGAGGGGGTTAGGGAACTTCGGCAGGAGGAGTTGGACGTGCGTTCGGTCACTCAGAAGAAGATGGCGGAGGAGGATTTGAAGCGTGTTACTGAATGGCGCCAAAGGTCGAGGGTGTCTTGGTTGAAGGAGGGGGATGCCAACACGGCGTAATTTCATCGGGTGGCCGGTGTAAGGCGGCGTTCGAACGCCCTTCAGTCGATCGAGATTGGGGGTAGACGTGTGATCGGTGACGAGGCTATGGGGCGGGCAATCGTGGAGTATTTCAGGGATTTCTCTGGGAAACGTACCCAGAAGCTTTGGAGGTGGTCGGGCGTGGGGGCTGCTCCGCTTTCATCCTCTCAGTGCAAGGATCTGACGAGGATGGTTTCTTTGGAGGAGATGAAAGCGGCTATTTGGGATCTTAATGCTGATGCTTGTTCGGGGCCTAATAACCACTTAGAATAGTAAAACATATTCTATTTGTCGAAAAATGCAAGAGAATATGTAGATGATATTCATTGTGTGTTTCGACTAAGCTTTGACTCTATCGAATAGCTTTCTTCGAGCACTTTCAATTCGACAAAGGTCTCATCACCTCTCTGTTATCTCCCAAGGCGTAAACAGAAAACAAATAGGGAGGCAAAGGCCCGCATATTCTTCGACTCACCTTTTCTAATCCAATACATTATAAGCTGCGAACGTTGAGGATAAGAGTACATCGAATCCATATGAAGTCTTACCGTGTGCGGATTGTATCCATTGGGGTTCGATCGACGATTTCTTTCCCGAACGCGAGCATGACGTCGTTATGAACATCAAGTCCTAAGATATGGAACCCCAGAAATAGGCCCTCCTGAAGCCATCGGCAGAACACCTGGCATAGAGACCCAATCTTGAGTGAAGAAAATACTGCGGCTTCGATCTTTTTCAATATAATCGTCGCGTAGTAAATCAACAAAACCTAAAGTCATCTCACGTTCACCTTCTAGTTTACCTACTACTGTAAGGCATAAATGGCTTTCGGTGACAAGAAGACTTAATTTGTTCATGTGGCTTATATATCTAGTTACACGGGGAAGGTGCTAGCTAATTGGTCACGGGTCCCCAAGGATCTCAGAGAATGCCCCGGATTCGAGAAAAAGATGTAACAGGGAGTAGGCCTATTCTGAGCTGGAGCTGCGGAAGGTCTCAGAAGTTGCCGCCCTTATACAGGGGATTGACGGGAGTGGAGGCTGGTGAGCAATTCCAGGGTCAAATGCCTCGATTCCCTCCCTAGTGTGCGGAACAGTAGGTTCGACGAGGGAAAGGCGGGGGGCATAGTCGCAGCTTATATACTAGTTGGAAGGTGCTGAGGGTAGCGGAAAGCTCGATTAAATATATATTTGGTGCGAAGGTCTAGACAGATAAGCTAGGAAAGTGGTGTGCGGACAGGTAAGGATAGGCATCGAGGCCTCGGATGGTAATAAGTAGGGTGGTGCTGACGTAGCGTCTCAAGGCCTCAGTCGCGACGGGCAGTCTGAAACCTACTTGGATGTTGCCACATGGTGAGGTGAGGACGGTATCTGACAATTATGGGAAAGATGTGGCAGGTAGGAATGCTCCTGTAGAAAGACCTCTTCCATCGATCAAAAAGGCCCATTAAGATTTCAGATAAGCTAAAGACAGAAGGGACCAAATAAAGAAGCTTAACTAGAGAAAAGTCCCCTAAACCTAGTAAGCGGGTCAGCGAAAAAAATAGGAGTGAATGAATGATTGACGTACGCTTGAGTGAAAGCAGCTTTATATATCGCGACGCATGGGCACGGAGCTCTGATCCGAATGAACTACCGCTATTATATATCAGGGGCTTAGGCACCGCTTAGACCCAAGAAGACGTACAGGATAGGACTAGGTGACTAAGGGTGCGGCGAAGAGGTCAGATATATATATAAAAGAGAGTCATAAGCCATCATAGAGAATCCGATAGGCTTATCTTCGCTCAAAAAAGACATCCTCCTTCCTACTATCTTAGGTGCCTCCCTCACTATATATTCAGCGCTGTAGACTGGGAAACAAGCTTTTTTCCTGGTTGTAAACTGATCTCTGACCTTTCCGACATCATCCTTGCAGGATTCTTGCTCCCCCGACCTGTCTGAGACCGCTCTGAGTTCCCCTGCAGCTTGCTTTCATCCTCGAAAGGGATGAGTCCTAGGTAGACCTTCTTACTTTGTCTCTTGCTCCGCTATTAACTCACTCTACTTTCTCACTCAGATACCTCGGGAAGACCCCTTGACAACTATAATCTTATTCAAAGCAACATAATATTATGAAAACTTTGATATAATTTTGAGGATAATAAATAGATAAAAATTGGAAAGTCAAAGAGAAAGCCGTCAATCCTCGCAACAAATAGATATTGAAGAAAAGCTTTATAAGCTCAAATCAATATAAGAAAGATATAATAGTTGCCGAGAGAAAGCTTGACTACGAGTTGACGAAGGAGAGCGATCTTGGAAAGGCTTGGCTTCGCAGGTCAGCTAGGACTATCCAAGAAGTCTTCGGTAGGTTGGCCGAAGTCATAGTTGGCTGACTTTTTAATCCCGAACCTCGGATTACATAGACTCCTACCACTTGTTAACGACTGTTACACTTTGTTAACAACTCCTGATCCAACCCGGAAGGCTCTGGACTGACCTCCTCCGCTAACGACTCAACCTTGCAGCCTCAAAGAAAGCTCCATTTGCTAGTCAACTAAGGACTTCATACCATACTAACAGACACTATACAACAGACGCCATCACCTACGCTACCACTCGCACCATAGATAGAGACATGCTTACATGCTATTACACAGCTTCGCAGTTTCCTTGCTTCTGAAGCAGCAGAGCATGCTTCCGCACAAGCTTCTCTTCCTGGAAGTTCTTCTCAGAGCTATATATATGGACTAGATCATGCTTCAATTCCAGAGCTAAAGATCGTCATTCTCGAACGAGCAATCGAAAAGATTCTGGAGCATCCTCGAGGCTAGGTATTGTTCCTCCAACAATAGTTGTACCAAGTATTTCTTGGCAAGCTCTAATATTATATTCTTTCTAAGTCAGCATCTTTGGGTCAAGCCGAAGAGCAGTCAGGTTGACGGGGAGGCGGTAGGAAGGTCGGGAAGGTAAGCGAGGTATGGTGCAGGGGAAGAGCTCCGAGATCTTCGTAATACAGATTCGATTGTAATACTTCTCGTAATACGCGCTTTCTCATACTATATCTCATCCGTCACCAGTAAGATAGAGTAGGAGCGAAGCAGAGAGGCACTTATTCAATGTGAAATGAAGGAAGGTATACGCTTTTGGCCCCGCAAGTGAAAGGCACTGTGTGCATAAATCACCGAACAGAGGCTGAAACCTAAGGCAGAAGGGAGAAGTAGAAAGAATAGTGACTTACGGAAAGATAGCGATAGAGGTAGCAGGGTTCAAGTTATTATATAGTTTCTAAACAGGTTTTTAGCGCAATTTAGCTAACAATCTTCTCGGAAAATCTCATCCGTCATAGACCTTCCAACGTCACTATAAGCTCGATTCCTCATGCAGGATAGGCTTGGGCACTTGGCTGGTTCTGAACGCCGTGGGAATCTTCTCATTCGGACGCCTACCCTCCAACCGGGTTGGGAAAAAATGGACTCTTTCTTTCCTCTCTCAAATATAGAAAAGTAGAGAGGAGAAAGAAATAGATTCTCAAAACTTGACTATAATGACGTCTTTCCCGTCTCTTCAAAGTGCGGTTCAGACGGATCATAGGGGTAGGAGGGGTACCGGGGAAGGCCAAGAAATGAAGAAGAAAAGAAAGACCTCCAGGGAACTGACTCTTCTTACCAAGTCATGTTCTTCCCCCCGCCCCCCCCCTGATGAGACCCCCCCAAGGATGAAAGCGTGACGAAAGGGACGAATTACCTATCAGGTTGAGGGTCCTACTGGAAGCTCAAGGCATATATAGTACAACCGGCTTAATTAATATAACGGTCCCTCCTCGATATTTTATGCACGGGGCGAAATCAGAGGTCTCGAGTCCTAGGGTGGAAAATCGGAAGACTTGCCCCCGCCAACATCACCATTCAGTATGTCTTGACCGGAGAAATTCTCGGTACGGGAGAAGTGGGGTCTTCTTCCTGCGAGAGGAAAGGGAGGACTAGTCGACCATGGCCGCCTTTCTTCAAGACTTCCAAAGAAGGACCGATCAGATCAACTCTTCCACTAACTAAAGATTCCGAGGATAAGCTATCTTGCAAGTGGGTCGAAATTAGGTGCTTACCTTCTTTCTATTGATGCGGGGCGACGTACCACCTTTGTTCATCCGATGGAGTAAAAGGATGAGAACCTTTGCATGCCGGTACCAAAAACTGATGCCTTACCACTTGGCTATACTCCATACGCTCAGTCCCTGGAGAGAGGGCGTTTGGCTAGTTATAGGGGTGTTGAAGGAGCGACTAGGCGAGGCGATGTCCCGACCGTCCGCGACTCTGTTAGGTTTCGTAGTGTAGCCGAGATAATAAGCTATTTTAGAAAGCTTAATCGACGCAACTAATAGTAAACTGCTTGAAAAACATTGTGAACTTTCAAACTATAATAATTGTGTGAGGTCAAATCACAGAGACAACGGGCTGATCTTTGAATAGAAAAAGAATGGATCCGCAGGGTCCCAAATGAATTGGCTTATTCGAAAAAAGCCTTGTTCTTTGGAAGATCTATCTCGTGTCTGGTACTGCATGGTTCCACTCTGCAAGAACTCCAAATCATTCTCTTGAAGCTCATCCTCTTTATGATAAATGATCCGCTTGCCCCGAAAGGACCTGGCTAAATAGGGAAATCCCAATTCATTGGGCCTTTCGATACAATCAAATAGATTGTCACAAGGGCGCCATATTCTCGGAGTCCAAACTATGTGATTTAATAAATCCTCCTCTATCTGTTGCGGGTCGACAACCCCTTCCCCTTCTTCAAACTCCGATTCGTATTTTTCATATAAAAATCTACGATCAACGATGGAACAAGATCCATTTTACATCA
Organism: Ottelia alismoides; assembly: GCA_037367405.1. Taxonomy (NCBI): domain Eukaryota; kingdom Viridiplantae; phylum Streptophyta; class Magnoliopsida; order Alismatales; family Hydrocharitaceae; genus Ottelia; species Ottelia alismoides. The sequence goes on from JAZKJV010007730.1 coordinate 9,063, forward strand.
TATCTAACTGATTCCTTGTTTCGGACCGAAGAAGCAATGTCACTCGATTATTATCAAACTGACTGCAATCTTTTTCTATCCGTGAGGATCCCACCAGAGCGCCTTCTACTTCTAATAGGCCATGAACTAGATCAGAATCATTCTCAACGAATCCATAAGAAGTGATCCCAGTTTTTTCATCAGGTCCGAGCGGAGACCAAAGATCTTGAGCGACTGATCCGACAGAACAACTCAAAAAATAAAGAAGTATCGTTAATTTCTTCATGCTTGTTCCAAGTTCAAAGTACCATTTGTACAAATAAGAATCCCTTTCCTTACATGATTTCTTCTTCATATAGATAGATATAGGATCTAAAGGGCAATTAAATAGAAGTACATTTTGTGCAACAGCCCTTCCTATCTGATAGAAAAGTATCCCATGATCCTGAACTGATCTTACCTGGGATCGCAAATCCCAAGTTTGTCTATGAAGAGCTGATCTTGACTTATGCCAATTCGACCCTGTCCCTTTACTGGTTAGTGCTCCATGGCCTTTCGAATTCCCCACGGCTCGATGAGAAGGAATATATTATTAGCTAGAGACAGCAGAGCGAGGTGACGATATCCGGGAAGGCAAGAAGAACTAGCTGGAGGGGAAATCCCAAAGGTAGGAAGGTGTACGAAAAAGCCAAAGATATGGATCTTAGATAGGCAGCCTACAAACCAGATCCAAAGTAGACTATTTTTCTCTTTTCTAACTTGCTAACTAGATATTATAGAAAGAAAGCATTCGAAGTCTAGTTTTCTTTTAGGCTAAGATGTAGGGCTATAAGATAGGGGCCCTTCTGGTAGGGAAAGACGAAGTCCATTTCCATCCGGGTCTTCTCTCTACCTCCCACATCGCTGCTGACTGCCTAACTAAAGCTAGCAATCCTTCTTTGTCTTCATCATATGCTTCTGGCGTTTGAGCCTGGGGGAAGTTTTAAGCGATAGCAACCAATTCCGCATCTACTACTGATTTGTTTAAAAGAGCGTTCGGCATCTGTGAGCTCTATCATTCAGAAGCTCAAAGCGCTTCGACTCTTGGTCAGGTCTTTGGCAAAGTTGATAAAAAAAAGAGAAAAAGTACCGAATTCAAGCTCATCTTGTTTATGATCAAGCACTCAAACGACCCGGGGTTCATCTCCTGAAGCTAGCGATCGATGAGTCAGATTGATGAGCTGAGGTTGACGACCTGAATCGCGATAGCTCTCTGAATCATTCTCATTCTATAGGCATAAATGGCTTTCGGTGACAGGAAGACTCAATTTATTCACGTGGCATATATATCTAGTTACACGGGGAAGGTACTAGCTAATTGGTCATGGGTCCCCAAGGATCTCAGAGAATGCCCCGGATTCGAGAAAAAGATGTAACACGGAGTAGGCCTATTCTGAGCTGGAGCTGCGGAAGGTCTTAGAAGTTGCCGCCCTTATACAGGGGATTGATGGGAGTGGAGGCTGGTGAGAAATTCCAGGGTCAAATGCCTCGATTCCCTCCCTAGTGTGCGAAATAGTAGGTTCGACGAGGATAAGGCGGGGGCATAGTCGCAACTTATATACTAGTTGGAAGGTGCTGAGGGTAGCGGAAAGCTTGATTAAATATATATTTGGTGCAAAGGTCTAGACAGATAAGCTAGGAAAGTGGTGTGCGGACAGGTAAGGATAGGCATCGAGGCCCCGGACGGTAATAAGTAGGGTGGTGCTGACGTAGCATCTCAAGGCCTCAGCCGCGGCTGGCAGTTTGAAACCTACTTGGATGTTGCCACATGGTGAGGTGAGGACGGTATCTGACAGTTATGGGAAAGATGTGGCAGGTAGGAGTGCACCTGTAGAAAGACCTCTTCCATCGATCAACCTTTAAGATTTCAGACAAGCTAAAGACAGAAGGGACCAACTAAAGAAGCTTAACTAGAGAAAAGTCCCCTAAACCCAGTAAGCGGGTCAGCAAAAAAAATGAGTGAATGAATGACTGACGTACGCTTGAGTGAAAGCAGCTTTATATATCGCGACGCTTTGGCACGGAGCTCTGATCCGAACGAACTACCGCTATTATATATCAGGGGCTTAGGTACCGCTTAGACCCCAGAAGACGTACACGATAGGACTAGGTGACTAAGGGTGCGGCGAAGAGGTCTGATATATATATATAAGAGAGTCATACCCCAGCGCATGCGGCTTGAAGTCAAATTACAGAGGCAAGATCATTACGCGCAAGCTTGTCAGGCTTGAAAAGAGCTCACTCGCGGGTCTAGTATCAGGCCAGAGATTCTTCTTCTTTTTCTTGATGCAGGGCTGGCTCCTTCTATCATATCGATTCCGGCTGCCCTTCGACTTCTTTCTTCATCATCCGGACTAGAAACCATACACCAGGATTTCCTTCTGCTTAACCAGACCGGGATTTTCTAGTGAGTTAAGCAATTCCAGAGGATGGGATCGCCCTGTGAACCGAAGACTAGAATTGATAGATGCACTCTGAGCCGACAGTCCGGGCTCAGCTAAAACACAAGGTAGGCGACAAAGGTCTAAGAGCTAGGTTGTCAGAAGCCCTATAGTATTGTTAAAAAAGACAAGTGAAGGGGAAGCTGGAAAGTGATCGCAGTCGACTTAGTGGAGCAGGAGGGGATAGTCAACTCCAATAATGGGCAAAATCATTGTCTTTTTCGGGAACATCTTTCTACTCACTAAGTGGTTGCTTTCCATTAGTAGTTTTGAGTGAGAGAGGCCTTTAATCTAGCCTTTTCTATTATATATTAGTATATGCTATGGTCAACTGGGAAATCTATTCCTACTTCCCCAAATGCCTCCCTACCAAACTAAATGCTAGGGGTCTTTTGCTTGCACTTCTTTTCCCAGGGGCTAGAACGGGCCCGGGTAGAGAATCCACTGCCATAGTCTATGTCCATTATTGGTAGTCTTATAGTCGCAAGCACCCTTAGTCACCTAGTCCTATACGTTCCCTTTTTTTCAGCAACCTCGGCAGAAGTGAACCTACCTAGACATTTCTGAGATATTAGTATACAAATCAGAGAATAAATAAGTGGGCAAAATGTGATCAAATGCTAAATTTCCCACTATTTTCCCTATAATGACGTCTCGGGTGCTAAAACGGATGTGAAAACTACACGGCGCACTTCAACTCGCATTTGACCTCGCACCAATTATTATAATTTGAAAGTTCTCAATGATTTTCATGTATTTTACTATTAGTTACGTTGATTAAGCTTTCTAAAATAGCTGACTATCTCGACTACACTATGAAACCTAATAGAGTCGCGGACGGTCGGGACATCGCCTCGCCTAGTCGCTCCTTCAACACCCCTATAACTAGCCAAACGCCCGCTCTCCAGGGACTGAGCATATGGAGTATCGCCAAGTGGTAAGGCATCTGTTTTTGGTACCGGCATGCAAAGGTTCTCATCCTTTTACTCCATCGGATGAACAAAGGCGGTATGTCGCCCCCTTTGAGCGACTAGAGCTGAGATCTTCTTTCAAGGCAATCTACAAGGTACGTCATTAGAGGGGGAAAGTCCAGTCAGCAACATCATTCAGGTTTAGAGAGTTGGAAAATCTTCTCCCGATCCTCTCTCTTCCAATCCACTTCGTACCTCAGGCTTGGGAATACCTGGTCTCCCGGAAGAGGTTTTTCCTCAAGTGAACCTTGACTTATTATGCTGCTCATATAAGCTGAGGAGAGGATCCGAGGGAGGGCTAGCAGACTGAGACTTCCCCTATATATAATGCTTCTCATATAAGCAGTGAGACCCTCTAGATATCCGGGTCTGGACCTCTTTCCAATTACTTCCCAGTGCTAGAAGTCCTAATATAAGGAAGTTGGGGGCCGTTCACTGAGGTTTCAATTCGGAATGAGGAGCCTACCTGAAGAATGCCCAGAAATCAATGGGCATGAATATCTAGTATCCCAATAAGACCTAGCCTAAAGGTTCTCTCATGGAGTATCGCGATTATATTGAAAAACTTGCATTCGCTTTTTTATATAGTTTCTAGTTGGGCATCCGCTTTCTGACTTCTTGCCGACCGCTTCGGCTTCAAACAGGTATAGACATATGCACGTCCTTCCAGGGGAATTTGGATCGGAAAAAGGGCAAACTGCGCGAAGAGAGGCGCATAGGACAGCAGGGTCAAGAGAGGCAGTCCCCCAGACCTCTGACTACACCCTCTGACTGACGTACCGTCGACCTTCCCCGGTAACACAAGATAAGATACCGAAGACAACAAAGGTCTCCTTTTAATATGTTTTTTCTTAAAGACTAAGGTATTCAAAAGAACATCAAGGTGTTATAGGTTGGACTATGGCAGCCCTAAAGGGCATCAGTCCTTCGAATTATTTTGTTTGTAGTTGCATTATATTCACATGGAGGAGGATGCCAAGCCTTCTCACAAATTACAAGGCCGTCTAAACCCAGCGAGAAGTGGTTAAGCAAGAAGTAGTTCAGTGGCTTGATGTGGGTATAATATATACAATATCTTATCTGACAGTGGGTGAGCCCAACCCAAGTCGTTCCTCAAAAGTCCGGACTCACAGTCGTCACATCCGATTCAGGTGAGTTGGTGCCTCCTCGCACATCTACCGGGTGGCGTCTTTCTATATATTATAAAAACTGCATGCCGCCACTATTATGGAAATCAGAAATCCCAAAACCCACTACCTTTTATTGACCCTGGAGAAACTTGTAGGGCAACAATATTACTGTTTCCTTGATGGATACTCGGGTTAGCCATGACGCCCTCAGACCAGGAGAAAACCACCTTCACTTGGATTTTTCAGGTAAGTAGCCTCACATTTGAATTGCGGAGAATGCCATTTGGGCTTTGTAATGCACCAACTACCTTTGGTTTTCTGATGGCCATTTTCTCGGATATGGTTGGTGATTTTCTCGATGTTTTGATGGCCATATTTTTGAACTCATTTTAGACTCAATAATGGAAAACATGTCCTCAAACGGTGTATTGAGGACAATCTCGTTCTGAGATGGGAAAAAAGTCATTTTATGGTCCGAGAAGGGATTGTACTGGGCCACATTGCTTCCGAACGTGGAATTGAAGGCCAAAGTGGAACTGATCTCCAAACTTCCACCCCCGACCTCAGTCGGCCAAGTTAGATCTTTTCTTGGGGTTTTGATAGGCGATGAATCAAAGAATTCTCAAAAATGGCCTTGCAAAAGATGTGCCATTTGTTTGTTTTTGATGAATCATGCCTGAAATCTGACTACTTTAAACGGGAGGGTATAACCAAAGCTCCAATAATCCAACCATGGTCCCGAAATCATGTGTGATGCCCCCGACTATGCCTAAGGAGCCATTGACGGATAAAGGGTAAACAAGTTACCTGTGGTTATTCATTATGCCAGTCGCACACTTAATGATGCTCAATTTTCTTATACTACTACAGAAAAAGAGCTTTTGGCTGTTGACCCTTTCCAAATTCCGCTCCTATCTTCTAGGTTCTAAGGTGGTGGTATATACATATAATGCAGCTTTGAGATATCTCCTCTCAAAGGAAGATGCAAAATCGTGACTCATTAGGTGGATCTTACTCCTTCGACAAATTGGATTTCTAAATTCATAAATCCGTTAGGGTTGAAGTCGTGGCTGACTATTTATCTGGCCTATGAACCTGCACACATGCAACCTATCCATGATCATTTTCCGAATGAACAACTCTTGGCTCTTTCTAAGGTTGATCCCCCCTTATCAATAGTAGCGAATATTGTGAACTACTTGGATGTTGGACAAATCCTCCAAGGTTGGTCCAAAGCTAAGAAGGAGAAATTCTTTGCCCAGATTAAACACACTATTGGGAGGAACCCGATTTGTTTCATATTTGCGCGGACAAAATAAGAAGAGGGTGTGTTCCTGAGAGCGAATTTCAAAGCATACGAACTCTTTCTCACTCGCTCGCATGTGGGGCCACTTTTCTGGAAAGAAAACGGAGGCATTGTAGGTGTATGTTGCAAAACGGAGGCGTTGTAGGTGTATGTCGCATGGAAGGGTTTTTCAAAGATCTCCCAAGTAATGTAAGATGGGTTTGGATATTTCATTTTCACCGATGTCCACCAATCATCAGCGCTGTCTTTCAGTAAAAATATTGTATACTTCAACTTCCGTTCATCCGTACAGTCCATTAGAGCAAATATTTTCTCCATATTCTTGAACCATTCCCTTGCCTTCTTTGGATCAGTGTCTCCTACAAATGGTTCTCCTCCCGGCTTCTTTACGTGTTCAAATGGCAACTGGTGCTCAAATTCGTGTCTTTTAACAGACTGTGCAGCCATGCCTCCTAGAGTTTGAGCTATCAAGGTCAACGTATCGTACACGTTGTTATTGTTATCATTCTCATGACTAGGGCCTTGTGTGGTCACAGGTGGCTATTCTGCTGCCATTGTTTCCTATAAAAATAAAACCTCAGTTAGATCTTTAATAAATCCACCAATAATGATTTTAGACATCCTCAAGACTATAACATCAATAACTAAAATATCTTCCAATACTTATAGGTCAACTCCTAATATAATTCTTGCTCAAGGTCCTAAAACCTTTGCTCTGATACCACAAGTTGTCAAGACCCGTCCCGCTAACCGGAACGTGCCGCGACAAAGATCTTTCAACTTTATTATCCTCAAGGACACATGTGGCAATCTCATCAAACATAAGTATTTCAAGTTTACATTTGAAAGAAGTGTCTTAAACAAGTTCTATCTATTACAACTCCTTACAAAAGAACAGACACTACAAAAAAAACACAACGAAAACCAAAAGCCACCTCCTCCTAAGGTATAAGCGGTCCTTTCCCCTGCTAGTCGTGATTCGGCTGATCTGTACATAATATGATATAACGGGATTAGTCTAAACCCATTTATGAGCTTAGACCCAGTGAAAGGATCTCAAGCTTTTTACATATAGCTAAAATCTGAAATATGAGCATCACGACAAAAGTTTATGCTGAATATTGTGAAATAGCTTGAAAGAGACTTTATGACAGAAATTACATATAAAACATGCTAGTTTTGCAATTGAACGCTGAAATCACTTTGAAAGCAGATAAACTGAAACATAATCATCACTATCAAGCTGTTTGTACTAATCACCACTGTGGCTAATTTGTTGACTCATGAACGCTGAAACAAAGCTAAGTCATACGCGCAGACGGTCCCAAAGACCAAAAACATCCTGCATACGACCCAAAGCCTATATGTATACAGAATGCGGACCCAAAGTCCTCTTGATACCATATCTAATGGTTTGCCATATCTAATGGCGGTTTCAGGGTCATATCTAATGACATCACCATATTTAATGGCTAGTTCATGATTTGTATAAAAGAGCTACTGTTGGTGTTTATCTTCTGATTCTCATTCTTTTCTTGCCACTAATAAATCGTACTTTTGCTAATTCCAGCTCATAACAGCTAGTTCATGAACATAAAACACTCTTGACATAACATACATATTCTGACAACTAGAACTTATTAAAAACTAGAAAGTCGATCCATAATGCATAATAACCGTGCAAAACATAATTCTTCACATAAAAACTCATATCTAAGTAGTGGAACTTATACTTTCTGTTCCACAATGAAATTTATGCTTGAAAACATGTTATCAACATAAAGCACTTGAAATGACATTGGAAATACTTTCAAAATACTTGATTTCATATCTGCTATACGGTACTTGAAACTCCTACGTAAAAGCTCTAGAAAACATGATTTCATACTTGTTATCATAAACATGCATTAAAGCTAGACTAGTGTTTTAAAATAGCGCTTGAGAATCCCTCACCTGATCGATATCTAACTCGAGTCGAGATCGCCTTCTTCAGTGAATCCCCCCCTCTATAGTCGTCTTAGCTTTGAGTACTACGGCTTGATGCGGACAGAACTTCGTTAAGGCTTTTAATGCGCTCTTGGTCACCGACAGAGCTTCGTCGTACTCCTATCGTGCTCCTCCAGCAACCGCGACGGCCTTGGGGCTCTAGGGTGGTGAGAGGGGCATGGAATGAGTGAAATGGAATGGGGAGGTCATGGGTATATATATGCCTCCACCCCCTTTACATGTGTGACATGTGTCAACATGTAAGGGAGCCTCTAAGCCACATGTTGCCTCTCTTCCATGTAAAACGATACATGGCAACACTTGCCAACCATTTAACATGCCACATATCTTATTCATGAGAAATCTTGTTGCCCAAGTAAGAGGTTTGGCTTATCCACGAGATAACTTGTTGCCCAAGCAAGAGGCTACCCCATGACACATGTTGGTCTTAGGATGATGACACATGGCGCTATTGAGTTTTTGACACTTGTCCTGACTATATAACGACACGTGTCCCATGATTTCCTCTCCATGTGTCCTACTTTTGCTAATGACACTTAATCACTAATGACGGGTAATTAGCAATAATCATACTTAATTAGTCCTAATGACGCGATTATGGCTAATGGGGTATAAATCTATAACATTATGGGCCCTATGCTAGTAGTGGCTTCTACTACTTATAAGTTACTACCAAAATTCCAGATTTCTAGATGTGGTACTATGTTTTGATGTCTGCACATTTCAGAGAATCTTTTGAAGTCCAATTTTATACAAGATGGTCTCTGATATAAACACAACAAGTTTGAATGAAATCATTGCATCAAGGCGAATCTATTAACTATGGTATCCGTAAAGTGTGAACACTATCAATCCAATATTTCCTTGAAATAATACTTGATAACATTCAAAAGCATAGTGTACAAAAAGCATATTACAATTCTCCCCTACTTGCAATAAATTTCGTCCTCGAAATTTAAGTACCTTTGCTAGCTTGAAAATAAGTGGGGATATTGAGATCTCATTTCTTCCTCTCGTTCCCATGTGGCTTCTTCTATTGTGTGACTCCTCCATAAAACTTTAACTAAAGGAATCTTCTTTATACGAAGCTCTTGTACTTTATAATCTAGAATTTCCACAGGAACCTCCTCGTATGATAGATCTTCCTTCAACTGAATATCTTGGGGTTGTATCATATGGGTTGGATCGGGAATAAACTTCCGAAGTGTGGAAACATGAAAGACATCATGTATCTTTGCTAGTTCAGATGGAAGTTGAAGACGATAGGCCACACTTCCGATTCTCTCTGTGATCTCGTAAGGGCCAATGTATCTTGGACTTAGTTTCCCTTTCCTCCCGAATCTGTCTACTATGACCCATATTGCATCGTGACCTCGACGGGTCTTTGGAAATCCTGTAACGAAATCCACAGTAATGTGTTCCCATTTCCATTCTGGTATTGGAAGTGGCTGTAAAGTCCCCGCAGGTCTCAAACGCTCTGGTTTAGTTTGTTGGCATATAGGACATCTAGAAACATAGTCTGCAATCTCTCTCTTCATGCCAGACCACCAATAGTTGCTCTTAAGTGTTCTATACATCTTAGTACTTCCTGGATGCATTGTATACATGGAGTTATGTGCCTCTTCCAGAATCTCAGTCTTTGTATCAGAACTCCTCAGAACACACAATCTTCCTTTAAAGAATAAGACCCCTTGACCATCTATTGTATATCCGGCTTCATCACCTTCCTTAATCTTCCCAATCATTTAAATGATTTCAGAATCATGGAATTGTGCCTTCTTAATTTTATCATATAATATGGGTCTTACTTGTAAGGATGCTAACAAGGCTCCAGAGCTATTTATGGTTAACTTTGTACGTAACTCTTTAAACTGATAATATTCTCTTGTCCTTAGGCATCGCTATAGATTACATAATTACCTTTCCCTGAAGGAAGGCTAAGTATAGGTGCTGAGGTGAGACGACTCTTGAGTTCCTTAGAACATTTCTCGCATTCTTCGTCCCAACTATACTTCACATTCTTCCTAGTTAACCTTGTCAATGGTGCGGCAATTCTAGAGAAGTATTCTACAAATCTTCGATAATACCCAGCTAATCCAAGGAAACTTCGGATTTCTGATGCATTTAGTGGTCGTTCCCATCTAAGAACTGCTTCTATCTTTGATAGATCTACTGCTATTCTTTCTCCAGATATGACATGGCCTAGAAATGCAACCTTCTTCAACCAAAACTCACATTTATCAAACTTTGCATATAATCGGCGTTCCTTCAGAGTTTGAAGCACAATTCTCAAGTGTTCTCTATGTTCTTCCTCTGTTTTAAAATATACTAAAATATCGTCAATAAATACGATCACGAACTTGTACAGATATGGACGGAAAATCCTATTCATCAAGTCCATAAAGGCAGCTGGGGCATTTGTCAATCCAAAAGGCATTACTAGGAATTCATAATGCCAATATCGGGTTCGGAATGCAGTTTTAGGGACGTCTTCTCCTCTAATCTTTAACTGATGATAGCCAGATCTCAAATCAATCTTGGAAAATACAGATGATCCTTGCAATTGGTCAAATAAATCATCTATTCTGGGTAGAGGATAGTTATTGCGGACAATCACTCTGTTTAGTGTCCTGTAATCTATACAAAGTCTCATGGAACCATCTTTCTTCTTGACAAATAAAACAGGAGAACCCCCAAGGAGATATACTGGATTGTATAAGTCCTTTATCTGTCAACTCCTGCAATTGGGTTTTGAATTCTTTAAGCTCAGCTGGGGCCATTCCGTAAGGAGCTAAGCCAATTGGATTGGTACTCGGAATGAGGTCAATAGTGAATTCAATTTCCCTATCGGGAGGAACTCCTTGTAGTTCATAAGGAAATACTTCTGGAAACTCCTTCACCACAGAAATATTTTCTAAACTGATTTCTTCTGCCTTAGTATTAAACACATAAGCAACATAAGAGGAATATCCCTTGCTTAATAACTTCTGGGCTAAGAGGAATATATCCTTCTTTCTCCATAGAAAGTGAATTCGACGTCACCTGGTTTTCTAAAAGTAACATGTTTCTTATGACAGTCAAGAAGAGCATGATATATACTTAAGCAATCCATTCCTATGATAGCATCAAATTCCCTTATCTCCATAGGAATCAGGTCTACTTCAATATAATTTTCTCCTATCTTTACCAAACAATTTCGGAGGACATCCCTAATAATTTTTGGTTCTCCCTTAGGCAAAGAAATTGCTAAAGCATTCTTGAGAGTACTAGTTTCTTTATCAGCATATATGGAGAATCTTTGTGATATAAAAGAATGACTTGCACCAGAATCAATAAGAGTATGAGCACTTCTACCAAAAATAATAGTGGTACCTGATACAACATCATCCGCAGATATGGCCTCCTCCAAGGACATAGCAAACGCTTTTCCCTCCCTCTTATTTGATCTTTTCAGGGTATTGTTTTTATTTTGCTCCCTTGCAGGTGGAGGACGACGTACAACGACATCAGGATTTTCATTTGGTGCTGGTCTTCCCATAACCCGACGGCTTTGGACAAGTGCGGGACAATTCTGACGTATGTGGCCTATCTCGCCACATTGATAACACCCAGCGGTCCCCTTACGGCAACTTCCCGTATGAAACTTTCCACAGTTTATACATTGTGGAAAAGAAAGTGTTCTGTTTTCAGAAGTCCCAACTGTAAATCTATTTGGTTGATACCCTTGTACTCTAAGGGCCGACCTATTATCTTGCCTCGAATTCCCAGCTATTCTTGGTTCTTTGTTCATGGTTCCTCTCCATAGGGGTCTATCTGCAAACCTTTTCTTTCCGTCATCATTGCATTTCCTTCTTTCTATCACTACTCGTTCAGCCCTACGAGCAGCCTCTACTAATTTTGCATAATCAGTAAATCCCGTGGCTGAAACCATTTCCTTTAGGTCAATATGCATACCATCTTCTAGACATCTACACTTTTCTTCCTCTGTTGCAACCAGAGAAGCAGTAAACTTTGAAAGTTCTGTTAATTTCTTCTCATATTCATCAAACAAATTGCTCCCCTGAGTAAGGAATAGGAATTCCCTACGTTTCTCCTCATTATAAACCCTTGGGTAATATTTTTCATTGAACTCTTTTTCAAAGATCTCCCATGTAATGTGAGATGGGTTTGGATATTTAATTTTCACCGATGTCCACCAATCATCAGCGCTGTCTTTCAGTAAAAATATTGTATACTTCAACTTCTGTTCATCCGTACAGTCCATTAGAGCAAATATTTTCTCCATATTCTTGAACCATTCCCTTGCCTTCTTTGGATCAGTGCCTCCTACAAATGGTTCTCCTCCCGGCTTCTTTACATGTTCAAATGACAACTGGTGCTCAAATTCGTGTCTTTTAACAGAATGTGCAGCCATGCCTCCTAGAGTTTGAGCTATCAAGGTCAACGTATCGTACATGTTGTTATTGTTATCATTCTCATGACTAGGGCCTTGTGTGGTCACAGGTGGCTATTCTGCTGCCATTGTTTCCTATAAAAATAAAACCTCAGTTAGATCCTTCATAAAATCCTCCAATAATGATTCTAGACATCCTCAAGAGTATAACATCAATAACTAAATTATCTTCCAATACTTATAGGTCAACTCCTGATATAATTCTTGCTCAAGGTCCTAAAACCTTTCCTCTGATACCACAAGTTGTCAAGACCCGTCCCGTTAACCGGAACGTGCCGCGACAAAGATCTTTCAACTTCATTATCCTCAAGTACACATGTGGCAATCTCATCAAACAGAAGTATTTCGAGTTTACATTTCAAAGAAGTGTCTTAAACAAGTTCTATCTATTACAACTCCTTACAAAAGAACAGACAGTACAAAAAAACACAACGAAAACCAAAAGCCACCTCCTCCTAAGGTATAAGCGGTCCTTTCCCCTGCTAGTCGTGATTCGGCTGATCTGTACATAATATAATATAACGGGATGAGTCTAAACCAATTTATGAGCTTAGACCCAGTGAAAGGATCTCAAGCTTTTTACATATAGCTAAAATCTGAAATATGAGCATCACGACAAAAGTTTATGCTGAATATTGTGAAATAGCATGAAAGAGACTTTATGACAGAAATTACATATAAAACATCCTAGTTTTGCAATTGAACGCTGAAATCACTTTGAAAGCAGATAAACTGAAACATAATCATCACTATCAAGATGTTTGTACTAATCACCACTGTGGCTAATTTATTGACTCATGAACGTTGAAACAAAGCTAAGTCATACGCGCAGACGGTCCCAAAGACCAAAAACACCCTGCATACGGCCCAAAGCCTATATGTATACAGAATGCGGACCCAAAGTCCTCTTGATACCATATCTAATGGTTTGCCATATCTAATGGTGGTTTCAGGGTCATATCTAATGACATCACCATATCTAATGGCTAGTTCATGATTTGTATAAAAGAGCTACTGTGGTGCTTATCTTCTGATTCTGATTCTTTTCTTGCCACTAATAAATCGTACTTTTGCTAATTCAAGCTCATAACAGCTAGTTCATGAACAAAAAACACTCTTGACATAACACACATATTCTGACAACTAGAACTTATTAAAAACTAGAAAGCCGATCCATAATGCATAGTAACCGTGCAAAACATAATTCTTCACATAAAAACTCATATCTAAGTAGTGGAACTTATACTTTCTGTTCCACAACGAAATTTATGCTTGAAAACATGTTATCAACATAAAGCACTTGAAATGACATTGGAAATACTTTCTAAATACTTGATTTCATATCGGCTATACGGTACTTGAAACTCCTACGTAAAAGCTCTAGAAAACACGATTTCATACTTGTTATCATAAACATGCATTAAAGCTAAAGACTAGTGTTTTAAAATAACGCTTGAGAATTCCTCACCTGATCGATATCTAACTCGAGTCGAGATCGCCTTCTTTAGTGAATCCCCCCTCTGTAGCCGTCTTAGCTTTGAGTACTGCGGCTTGATGCGGATAGAACTTCGTTAAGGCTCTTAATGCGCTCTTGGTCACCGACAGAGCTTCGTCGTACTCCTATCGTGCTCCTCCAGCAACCGCGACGGCCTTGGGGCTCTAGGGTGGTGAGAGGGGCGTGGAATGAGTGAAATGGAATGGGGAGGTCTTGGGTATATATAGGCCTCCACCCCCTTTACATGTGTGACATGTGTCAACATGTAAGGGAGCCTCTAAGCCACATGTTGCCTCTCTTCCATGTATGACGATGCATGGCAACACTTGCCAACCATTTAACATGCCACATGTCGTATTCATGAGAAAACTTGTTGCCCAAGCAAGAGGTTTGGCTTATCCACGAGATAACTTGTTGCCCAAGCAAGAGGCCACACCATGACACGTGTTAGTTTTAGGATGATGACACATGGCGCTATTGAGTTTTTGACACTTGTCCTGACTATATAACGACACGTGTCCCATGATTTCCTCTCCATGTGTCCTACTTTTGCTAATGACACTTAATTATCACTAATGACGGGTAATTAGCACTAATCATGCTTAATTAGTCTTAATGATATGATTATGGCTAATGGATATAAATCTATAACATTATGGGCCCTATGCTAGTAGTGGCTTCTACTACTTATAAGTTATTACCAAAATTCCAGATTTCTAGATGTGGTACTATGTTTTGATGTCTACACAATTCAGAGAATCTTTTGAAGTCCAATTTTATACAAGATGGTCTCTGATATAAACACAACAAGTTTGAATGAAATCATTGCATCAAGGCGAATCTATTGACTATGGTATCCGTAAAGTGTGAACACTATCAATCCAATATTTCCTTGAAATAACACTTGATAACATTCAAAAGCATAGTGTACAAAAAGCGTATTACAATTCTCCCCTACTTGCAATAAATTTCGTCTTCGAAATTTAAGAACCTTTGCTAGCTTGAAAATAAGTGGGGATATTGAGATCTCAATTCTTCCTCTCGTTCCCATGTGGCTTCTTCTATTGCGTGACTCCTCCATAAAACTTTAACTAAAGGAATCTTCTTTGTACGAAGCTCTTGTACTTTATAATCTAGAATTTCCACAGGAACCTCCTTGTATGATAGATCTTCCTTCAACTGAATATCTTGGGCTTGTATCATATGGGTTGGATCGGGAATAAACTTCCGAAGTGTGGAGACATGAAAGACATCATGTATCCTTGCTAGTTCAGATGGAAGTCGAAGACGATAGGCCACACTTCTGATTCTCTCTGTGATCTCGTAAGGGCCAATGTATCTTGGACTTAGTTTCCCTTTCTTCCCGAATCTGATTAGGCCTTTCCATGGAGAAACTTTCAGAAACACATGGTCTCCCACTTGAAATTCTAAGTCTCTCCTTCGCTTATCTGCATAACTTTTCTGTATGCTTCTAATCATTGTGTGTGTTTGTCAAAAGACAGAATAAAGGCATGATGTATGCATGCAGGTTATGTTAAAGATGCAATTCTTACATGGGATGATGTGGTTGGTATCCATGAGACCAAATCATTGTTCACAAAATGTCTCTGTCATAAAAGACTTTTTTATTCATTCAAGCCACCCAATAATTCAGAGGACTTTTGCTATCATAACTGAAGTATTGTCTCCTTATCTTGATAGGGGTTGACCTCCTAGGTTACAAGTCATGATCAATACATGCACAGTTAAAATGGCATTGTGATGATGGCAACGACTACTTTGAGGATTCCATGCATTATATGAGGTTGTTAGGAAAGTTCATATACCTTGTTATCACACTCCAGACATTGCCTAGATTGTTAACATGGCAAGTTAGCATATGCAGTCCTTTCTATTGTCAAGAGCATGCCATAATTTGCCTTAGAATAGGTTCATCCATGCATGTTGTAGCCACTTGGGTGTATATTATTATTCTAATGCCGATATGCTAGCTCTCCTGATGACAAATATAATTCTAAAAAGTTTGCCACCTTTCTTGGGGACCACATTATTAAAGGAGCAAGATGCAGGTCGTTGTCACTCAATCTGGAGTTGAGTCCAAGAATATGATTATGATCCAAACCACTTGTGGGATTAGTGGTGTTATCCCCCTTCTTAATGAATTTGGTTTTTCTGTCAAAGTTCACAATCCTCGACATTGAGATAACGAGTCGGCCATCAGTATCGCCTCCAATCCACTTCCATAAGTGTACCAATCATATTGAGATAACTTCCATTTTATCGGCGACCACTCCAATTGCTATCTCTGCCTCAGGGACCTTGAGTCCCATGGCCACTTGTTCTTCAACTGCTCTTATTCCTCTCTTGTCTGGGTGGGCTCGTGCGTAGCCCTGGCACTACCGGATCCTCCTTCTCTGCCACTTTCTGACCTTATATGCAGGATTAATTCCATCCTGCACTCGGCAACTCGGGGCCGCATGTCAAACACGCTTGTTGCCGCGGTGTGGACTATTTGGTATGAAAGAAACCGACTAGAGTCGGATCCATCGCCGGAGCCGCCCAACAATGCCTCTGTTCTAAAGACTACGGACTATGTTGTGAAGACAATCAAGCTTCTGTGGTGACTCTGTTTGGCCTGAGTTTTTGCCTCCTCGGGTCTTATAAATAGAGTTATCTATGTTGGTAGAAAATGATAATCTGTTTATTCCTGAAACCCTAGGCTCTCTTATATAGAGGAGAGGTCTATGGGTAAATTACATAAGATAGACATAAGAAAAATAAAACAACGAAAATAGTACATAAGACATGAAAATATCTCTACACTCCCCGTTGTAGCATAGATATCAATCATGCTCAACTTAGTCGAACACTTCTGAAATGGTCCCCTAAGTAATGCCTTGGTGCAGATGTTTGTTGTTTGTTCATCTGAACTGATATGAGAGGTATAAATCAAACCCTTCTGGATCATATCTCTAGTATAACGGCAATCCACCTCAATATGTTTGGTTCTTTCATGGAATGCGGGATTGTTTCCAATAAATAGAGCAGCCTGATTATCACATTGTAGATGCATGGGAAGTGGTACCTCGATGTACAAATCTGCAAGCACTGCTCGCACCCACATCATTTCTGTGCTTGCTTGAGCCATAGCCCTGTATTCAGATTCAGCATTTGACCTAGCCACCACCATTTGCTTCTTGTTTTTCCAAGAAACAAGAGAACGTCCTACAAACACGGCAAAACCACTTGGGACATCCTGCATAATCTGCATCAGCATATGCAGATACTGAAAGAGTAGCTCCCTTCCTGAATAATAATCCTGCCCCTGGTGAAGATTTTAAATATCTCAAAATCATGTATATGGCATCCATATGAACTTGTCAAGGCTGTCCATGAACTGACTCACCCGACTCACTGCAAAGGCGATATCGGGTCTAGTAGTAGTAATGTAGAGAAGCTTTCCAATCATCTCTCTATATCTTCTTTTGTCAACCTCCAATGTATCATCATCATACAACTTCATACTAGGATCCATTGGAGTACTAGATGGTCGACACCCAACCATACCTGTCTCAAAAAGCATGTCTGTAACATATTTTCCTTTGGGTCATTATAAGACCCTGTGCATTCCTGAGAAATTCCAGCCCCAAGAAATACCATAGAGTACCAAGGTCCTTGGTAACAAAGTGATGACCCAGAAATTCTTTCGCCATCTTGACCCCTTCCACATCATCTCCTGTAACTAGTATGTCATCTCCAGACCACGTTCAAGGGGCGGTGCGGATCCGGGCTCGGTGGATTTGCTAACTTCATTAATTCCATTGCTCTGGAGGATCTTTGTGCTTGTGACGTGCCTTACACATGGAGGAATTCTTCTTCACGATCTTGCATTGACAGGTTTCTCGCATCCGAGGCCCTTATGTCAACTTTTCATCTTGCCACTGTTTACTCCTGTCCACGATCTTTTTCGGACCACACGCCTATTGTGTGGGACTCGGGTGCTTCTTCTCCCTCTACTTTTTTTAGATATGAGAAGTGTTGGCTTCAGGAGGAGAATTTCAGGGGCTTGGTGTCCGATATTTGGGGGAAGGATTGTGGTGGGGGGTCCGCTGTGGGCCGCTTTGCTCGGAATTTGGTGTTCTTGCGGAAGGAATTGGCCACCTTTAAGAGATCTTCTAGAGCTGCGTGTGCTTTGGCCAGGAAGGAGGCGGAGGAGACCGTGGTCTCTTTCGATCTGTGGGAAGGGAAATGGGAGCTCAATTCTGACGAGCTGGCCTCCAGATCTGCGGCCCAGGCGAGGGTGGTAGCTGAGGACCGTAAGTGCGTGGCGGAATGGCGTCAGAGGGCCAAGATCTCTTGGTTGCGTGAGGGGGATGCCAATTCCACCTACTTTCATAGGATTGCCAGTAACAGAAGGCGCTCCAACTTTATTCACTCCATCTCCTTTGGCGAGAGGGAGATCGTGGGGAAGGCTGCTCTTGGGAGGGAGGTGACGCATTACTTTAAGGAATCTTCTTGTGCGTGCACCCCTAGGTGATGGTTTTGGTTGGGGGAAGGCGCTCCTACACTCTCTCCTTCCAAATGTGACGAAATGACGAAAGAGGTTACCTTGAAGAAGGTTAAGAGTGCGGTTTGGGATCTCAACATCAACGCCTCACCGGGACCGGATGGTTTCCCCGTCACTTTCTACAAGGATTTCTGGGATCTGGTCGGGCAGGAGGTTTGGGAGGTTATTAAAGAATTTTGCAGCTCTAATGCGGGTTTCGACAAAATTAACAGGGCTT
This sequence comes from Ottelia alismoides, assembly GCA_037367405.1. Lineage (NCBI taxonomy): Eukaryota > Viridiplantae > Streptophyta > Magnoliopsida > Alismatales > Hydrocharitaceae > Ottelia > Ottelia alismoides. The sequence continues at coordinate 27,668 of JAZKJV010007730.1, forward strand.
TAATCATCCTATTGCCTAAAATTCCTTCTGCTCATCGTATTGAGGATTTTCGTCCGATCGCAATTTCTAATGGTCTATACTAGATTGTGGCGAAGGTGCTCGCTCGCAGGCTTGCCTCGGTCCTCGATGAGTTGATTTCACCTACCCAGACTGCTTTCATTCGTGGTCGAGAAATTGCAGACAGTACGGCTCTTGCTTCTGAGATGGTGGAGAGTTGGACGCGGCGTGGGTGTCCTAGTGTGCTTTGGAAAGTTGATTTTGCTAAGGCCTACGATTCTCTCGATTGGACCTTCTTGTGGGCGGTCCTGAGAGCTCGTGGGTTCCCTCCGACTTGGATCACTTGGATGCATCATTGCGTCTCTACTGTGTCTTTCTCCGTTATGCTTAATGGTCGGATCATGGGCGATCGCTTTCAACCTAGAAGAGGCATGCGTCAGGGCTGCCCTCTGGCCCCCCTCCTTTTTGTTATCGCGGTTGACGTGTTTCCCCGAATGGCGGCTTGCGTTGTTGACCATGGTATTTCCATGGGCTTCTCCTGCGGCGACCGGATAATCCTGACTTTCCAGTTTGCTGAGGACACTATCGTGTTCATCGAGGGGGTTATCAATGAGGCCAGGGGCATGGCGGCAACTTTGGATATTTTCAGCGAGCTTTCGGGTCTTCTCATCAATCAAAACAAGTCTAAGGTGATTACCTTTGTGTTGGATTCGGAGGCTTCCACCGCTTGTGGTCTTGCTCTAGGCTCCCCCCGTCCTCTCTTCCGATTAATTACCTGGGCCTGCCCCTGGGGATGGGGCGGGCAAGGAAGCGCGACTGGCACAAGGTTATTGAGAAGGTGGAGAGGAGGCTTTCCGGGTGGAGTGTGTCCATGCTCTCTAAGGGTGGCCGCCTTGTGCTCATTAATTGGTTCTATCTTCTATCCCCGTTTATTTTCTTTCTAATTGACAGCTGTTGATGGGGGTGCGTAACATGATTGAGAAGTTGATGCGGAACTTCCTCTGGGGGAAGAGAGGGCCTTCCTCTCTTGGTCCTCATCTTGTGGGATGGGAGGAGGTGACGAGAAGGAAAAGCGATGGGGGTCTTGGCATCCGGCGTCTCGATTGGGTTAATGACGCTCTTCTGCTTAGGTGGGTGAGCAGGCTGTGGGGGGGACTCTACTATATTCTGCTCTTCTTTATTACGCTAGATCTTGGGTTTAAGTGGGGAGATGTTGGCGGACCTTGGTGACACTCGCTCTCGTACTCCCTTTTGGCGGGGGATTGTTTCAGTGACCCAGCGGTACTCTCATCTCTTCATTCCCGTTCTGGGGGATGGCTGCTCTTTCAAATTCTGGACCGACAGTTGGGGGGAGCCGACCCTTTGAGGGATTCTTTCCCTCGTCTATATGCTTTGGCTTCCGACGAGCAAGCTACGGTGGCTTCTTCTTGGTCGGGGGACGGCTGGTTCCCGGTGCTTAGGAGCTATCTCTCTGATCAGCGGTTCGAAGAGTTTCTTCTTCTTCTGGAGTCTCTTTCTCATGCGCCCAGACCCGTGAGGGGTCGGGATCACTGGGCTTGGCGGGAGGGCGCTTTCTCCACTAAGATGGCTTTCAAGGCAATTTCTAATGTTCCTTTGGGGGACTCGGGACCCCTCAACAGTGACTGCATCTTTCTTTGGGGGTTGAGGCTTCCGAAGCGGGTAACGATCTTTCTATGGCTCTTCCGCAGAGGTAGGATCCTAACTCGTGATCGTTGCGCTAGAATCTTTGGTGCTGTGCCTTCGGTGGATTGTGCTATTTGTGCAATGACGTCGAATCTATATCTCATCTTTTTTTCGGTTGCCCTGTCACTGCTGCCATTTGGGACGACATGCGGATATCTTGGGTGAACACTACGGATTTGATCGGTTTCTGGGCCTCCTTGCGCGCCAGCAAAGACAGAGACCGCAGAGACTTCGTGGGCCTGTTTGCTTGCATCTGGGAAATTTGGTTGGGTCGTAAGGCCACGATTTTCCGGGGTCAGAGGTTCTATAAAGAGAATATTTTGGCTCATGCGACTCGTCTAACTTGTGATTGGCTGTCAGTGCAGTCAGCACCTTCTTGTTGGGGATCTGCTCGATCCCTTGCGTGTTATTTCCCTCTTTCTATTCCTGTAATTCTCTTTTTGTTTTGAAGTTTCTTTTTAATAAAAGTTTTTGGGGCGAGCGCCACGCCGTGTCTCCCCCGAATCGTTTGTTTTCAAAAAAAAAGTATGTCATCTACATATTACATAATGACAACGGTACCTCTAGCTGTTTTCTGCACAAAGAGTGAATGGTCTGCATTTGACCTCTTGAACCCTTGCTTCTCAAGTAAATCTGATAGCTTCTGAAACCACGTCCTTGGACTTTGTTTAAGGCCATATATTGTCTTATGAAGTCTACATACCAGCTGATACTCCCCCTCAGCAGCAAACCCAGGTGGTTGCTGCATGTAAACTTCCTCCTGTAGATCATCATACAAAAATACATTTTTAACATCCATTTGAAACAAGGGCCAATCACGTACCACGGTCACTGTAAGAAGGACACGGAGAGCAGAGTGTCGAGCTACTGGAGAGAAAGTATCCAAGTAATCAACACCGTAAGTCTGAGTAAACCCCCGTACCACTAATCTGGCCTTGTAGCGATCCAGACTACCATCTGCATGATATTCGACAGTAAAGACCCATTTGCAATTGACAATTGACGCGCCAGGAGATGGAGATACCAGGGTCCAAGTACCACGTGATTGCAGTGCAGCCATCTCTTCCTCCATGGCCAAACGCCAACAACCATCCTTCAATGCATCCTGGTAATTCCGTGGAATATCCAGAACAGATAGAGCAACATCAAATCTCTGAAAGTCCCTTGTCAGTCAGTGAAACGAAATCTGGGATGCAATAGGGTAGGAAGCACAAGACCGCTTCTGCTTTCAAAGTGCAACGGGTAAATCCATATCATTAGAAACCTCCTGTATCCGTGAGCTATCCCCGTGCAATGAATTCTGCACAGGTATATCTTCAGATCCATCGTTAGAAACATGAATATCAGAACAAACATGGGGCATAGTGATAGATAGATGTATGACAGGAGGAGAGGCAGTCCGACGGGTGTAGAATTTAGGAAATGGTGGAACAGGGGGAGGAGGTGGCGGGTGACGGGGTCGGAGGAGGAGGTGATATAGGTGGCGGACTCATAGGAGGAGAGGGCGCATAGACTCCTTCATCAGAACTGGACGAAGCCAACCTGTCTCCTGTAGGATAGAAATACATCACAAATCCAAAAAAGGTGACATCCGCACTAATATAATATCTCCGACGCAATGGATCATAACACCTATATCCCTTTTGAGTCCTTGAGTAACCAACAAACACACATTTGACAGCTTTAGGAGAGAGCTTGTCAAAACCTGGAAGCAACTGATGGACAAAGGCCACAGAACCGAACACACGAGGTGGGAGTGGGAACAATTCTTTTTCAGGGAAGCCTATAGAAAAAGGAATTTTCTCACCCAAGACAGACGAGGGCATACGATTGATCAAGTAGCAAGCTGTAAGGACCGCATCACCCCAGAAGGAATGTGGGGTGTGACTTTGAATAAGAAGAGTTCGAGTGACATCAAGTAAATGACGATGTTTCCTTTCCGCAACCCCATTTTGTTGAGACATGTAGGCATAAGATGTTTGATGTATAATACCACGGGACAAAAGAAACTAGGACAAGGCACGAGAACAAAATTCCGAAGCATTATCAGTCCGCACAATTTTAATCGAGGTTGAGAAAATATTCTGCACTTCATTGATAAAATGTTTTATTACATCCCCAGCTTCAGATTTATTCTTCAAAAGAAAGACCTAAGACAGACGAGAGAAATCATCCACATTAACTAGATGAAAATGGTGTCCCTGGTGATCAGGAACACGACTAGGACCACAAATGTCAACATGAAATAAATCAAAAAGGGAACTACGCTCCGACTTTGATGACTAGGAAAAGCAGAACGATTATGCTTTCCCAACTGACACACCTCACACTAAAAAGAAGCTCCTGGTGAAATTTGAGGCAACGTATGACACAGTTTCTGAAGCGGGAGACGACCAAACCGCAGATGCCAAGTGTAAGGAGAAACTGGGCATGTTGCAGAAGAGGAAACACCACCAAATGGACCGCGGACAAGACGATAAAGACCACCCTGCTCACGGCCACATTCAATCACTTTGTCCGTAAGTATGTCCTGAAAAACAAGAGACGAAGAGTCAAAAATAGCTCTACAGTGCAAATCCTTTGTAACCCGACTAATGGATAACAGATTCATAGAGAAATCGGGGGCATATAACACATTCTTCAAATGCATAGAAGGTGTCAAAGAAATCACATGATGTCCAGTGATTGGGGAATGCGTCCCATTGGCAATCACAACTATTCTACCCGATGGAACTTGTCTATAAGATGTAAGCTGATTCATGTCGCCGCATAAATGATGAGTAGCTCCAGAATCCATAATCCAATCAGAAATCTCAAAGCCATGACATAATGTGAGGGCAAAGATACTACCTGAGGTACTGGATGTGGCAGATGTACTAGCAGATGCAGAGGCAGCAATATCTGAGTGGCCTCCAGAAGAGGAAGAGGCAGGAGGCATGATATCCCACAGTCTAGCAACAAGTTCATCAAATCTCTGATCAGAAGAAGAAGCAGCTGGAGACTCAGCCTGCTCTGCAATACGGGCTGAAGTTGGAAAACCACGCTTAGAGTAGTATGCGTCCTCTGTGTGGCCTGGACGATGACAGTACGTACATGGATGACGAATGCAGCCTCCTCTACCACGAGGTCGACGTCCACAGGAAAATGAAGAGCCTCCTCGACCTCGAGAGGCTGCCATAGCCGAGAAAGATTGTTCAGTAACTGTAGATGGAACTGTAAACCTGCTGAGTCTGCGGAACGCTTCCTCCATTGGAGGAAAAGTGGCATCCGCTAAAATCTGAGAGCGAGCCGAATCATACTCTGGGTCAAGTGCTGCTAAGAAGACACCAACCATGGTAGCATTCCTGTATGTCATCTGTTGCTCTGTAGTCACAGTTAGAGGCATGAAACTGTGAAGCTTCTCAAACATCCCTCGTAGGGATGTCTACAAGAAATGCAGGGGGCGGCCGTTCTGCTTCACTGTAAATATATCATGCTGGAGTTGGAGAATCTTCGTCTCATTCCCTGCTTAAGAGTACGTTGCCGCAAGGATATCTAACATCGCCTTCGTCGTAGGTTGATGTAACACATCATTGGTGATCTCAGTCATAAATGTACCAGAGAGCCATACTTTGGCATATGCATCGTCTACCTCCCAAGAGGCATTCACTCCAGTCTTATCCAACAGCTCATCCTCGGTAAGAATATGCTTCTTACCGCTCGAATTCATAAGGCTCATGAACTGCATAGCCCAGAGCTCATAATTTGTTCCGTCCATTTTGACAATAGGCGTTGAACCTCTGAATGCGCCAGTAGAGGGAACATCAACCTTGCTCTCTGACATGGTGCCGATGGAGAGAGATTAAACCAAGTGAGTACTTGCAAAGACAAGTGTCTACACAGACATGGCTGGATTTGGTTGCGCGTGTAGACTTAGGCCAGAACCAAATCCATCAAAGAGATGGGGACGTGCAAGGAAGACTACGAGAGGGGTTGCGCGTGCCCGGACGGCGCTAGAGGCGCACGCTAGGGCCGCAAGGAGACAGGGGGTCACGGGACCGCGACCGTAGGACCTCGGACTGCGGGCAGGAGGCCCGAGCGACGTTGCAGGCCGGGCGGTGCACGCGGGACTGGAGGCCGGGCGGCGTTGCGAGTCGAGTGGCGCACGCGGGACTGGGGGCCAATCAGCGCTGTGGGGGCGGAGAGGAGAAGGCGGGGGTTTGGAGGTAGGGCTAGGGTTAGGGCACAAGAGCTCCGGTCTAGGACCGCCGCTCTGATACCATGTTGATAGAAAATAATAATCTGTTTATTCCTAAAACCCTAGGCTCTCTTATATAGAGGAGAGGCCTATGGGTAAATTACATAAGATAGACATAAGAAAAATAAAACAAAGGAAACAGTACATAAGATATGGAAATATCTCTACAATCTATACATATACATCCTCCCTTACCTTCTGAAGGGCAACACTTTTTGTAAAACAGGGTCATCCGCCCCTACTGTACATTTCATTTTTGAAATACATGGTTTACTTACAAAAAAACTTCCATTTTATCAGAGATGCAATGCAACAAAGGAGGGTTATTAAATCCTAAATATCTTAGAATTAAATCCTAAATATCTTAGAATTCAGAGAAGAATGGCTAGTTGATGATGTTAAATAAAATATAGGTCAGGCAAAAGTGAAACATTGGTGGAGTATAAGAACAAGTCTCACTGTATATGTCAATAAATGCATGAATGAAAAAATATAGAGAATGCTGTTTTGAGTAAAAAAAAGTCATAAAGGAATTTTTTTAAACTCAATTACTACAATGAGTTACAATTTTTGAATTATTTATGGGCATTATATACATACCTATATATCTTATTTTTCTTATTTATTTGTGTTGTTTTTTTATATATGGGAAAAGGCTTTATTGTTGTTGATTTGTTTTATTTATTTTTATGCATGTTATTTACGAGTGTGTAAATTATATAAGATTAATAAAATCAGAATAAATAAAGAATATTATATGTACATATAGTTTTAAATTGAAGTTATTTATATGCAGTGTACCTTTATATTTCAAGTATTTTTTATTCATATATTTGGGATATTTCTAATATTTTACATATAAATATATAAATTATATAAATACAATAGAATTAGGATTAATTGCTAATATTTTATATAGTAACAGATACAAATTGTCTACTATGGAGTTTTTAGGAAGAAACACATCCTTGGGTTTGTTCTTATATAGATTTTATTTTTATTTATTTTTCTTATTTTCATATAAGATGTATTAACTTATCTTAGGGAATCTAAGTGTAGTTAGCTAATAAAGTAATATATAACTATACTCAATCATGTTTCCTTCTTGGGGTGTCTATGAATATATTATACCATATACACATTAATCCTTAGATATTTTCTTCAGGTTTTCTTCTCAATTCTTTGTGCACTTTTAGTGTGTTGATATACACATAAATTTGAGATGTTTTCATAATAAGTACTGATTGTGTATCATTCATATGTTTGGCTAGGTTTTAGCTCTTATTCAGGTAAATTAAGATGATCAATATGCTACCCTTGTTTAGATCCGGGTTACCCTATCTTTATGGTTACATTTCTTGGTCAGAACTGATAGTAAGGTCTTATGTTGTCTTTATTATAATATTTCTAATGGCCTTCAAATCAAAAAAGTCGATGCAAAAATACACAGGTCTGGTTACCCTGTCTTTATCCTTACATATTTCTTTCATATTTAATAGTGTAATCTTATGTTTTCTTTACTGAGATATTTCTATTTACCTTCGAATAAAAAATATCAATGTCAAGAATATATTCTAATCATAAATATAATCGATACACAATATATATACATATAATATTTGATCACATTTGCCAACCTCTAACCATCCAAACACATACTATTTACAAATTGTTGTCCGTCTTTCTAACCCTTTAAAAGGAGGTCATTCTAACCCAATCCAACCATGTAACCAAACATGGGTCATATCTTCATATTAGACTTCTCGAAAAATAAGTGAGATGTCGTGCTCTTTATATAACCCCACCAACACACCCAAGTCCCACCAGCAGATGATGTAGGACTAAGAAAGGATACACACAACTTACTCAATGTTGCAGAAGTCGGTATATGGTATTCAGTCGGAGGGGTCGCTGAATAGAGAATGATTGGTATTCAGACAGCTATTCGAAATTATTTGATTTTGTATTTTTTAAATTATTTGATATAAAAATATTTTTAATGCATATATTTTGTATATTTATACATATATTATCATCAATCAACAAGAATCCAAGATAAAAGTATCCATTAACATCATACATATACATAGCTTTGACATTTTTTGTAATATCAAGACAAATGGTAAATCTTGATATCTTAAAAAAATAATAAATTAAAAAATTTCCAGCATTTAGCTACCAATCGGTTGAATAGTCGGCCAGTCAGCCGAATAATCAGGTCGACAATTCGCTTAGTCTCACTATTAGCCGGCTAGAGGTTATTCAGTCGGGGACCCCCTTGCATCTCATAGTCAGACCAAATAGTCAGCCTAGTCAGCCGACTATTGCAACATCGAACTTACTTTAATTGATAATGTCATTTTAGACGATATCTAATTAACATGGCCCTTCATCTCTCTCAGCATTCCTCAATGAAACCCCAATGCTATGTCTTTGTCATAGGAAGATGTGAGAGGAATACAATGAGAAAATCGCGATAGATCTCTTAATGAAGTTATCCTTGAGGAAGGCTCTAAAAGGAAAGAAACTTACAAAAGAGACCATGTAATTAAAAGTATTTCAAAAACAACGTAATGGATTGTAGAGATAGCTGTTCGTCTTCTATGCTATTTATTATTTCAGTTTCTTTATGTATCTCCCATGTAATTTACCCAAGGGCTCTCTCCCTATATAAGAGACCCGAGGGCTCTATGGAATAAATCATCTGAGTATTCTAACATGGTATCAGAGCCATAACCCTAACCTAGGGTTCTCCACCGCCCCCCCTCTCTCTCTCTACCGCCGCCGGCTAGGGTTTCGCCGCCCCCCTTCCCGGGCCCCGAGAACCCCGCAGCCGCCTCCCCTTCTTCGTCGGGTCGTCCCCAGCGCCGCCTCCTCCCAGCGCCGGGTTCCCCAGCGCCGCCCAGCCCCTCTCGCCGGCCCCATCTCCTTCGCCGGCCCCTCTCAGCACTTCCCCAGCACCGGGCCCCTCCCAGCGCCGCCCTCCCCAATGCCGGGCACCCCTCCAGCGCCGCCCAGCCACCGTCATCTTCAAGTAGAGGCTTCCAATGCCTCTACTCGTGGCCGGGGTGCCATCTTCTCCCTAGCACTCGGCGTCATGCTCGATTCAAGTGCATAATCGTCTACCTATGCACTTGAATCCTACAAGGTCTTGGTAGACACTTCTTTTCTTTGTCTATCAGTAGCTGTTCTTCTCCGACATTATGTCAGATCAGAAGCTCAATATGCCCGCCATAGGTGCCTTCAAAGGTTCGGCACCAATCGTCAAAATGGACGGGACAAACTAAGAACTGTGGGCGATGCAGTTCCTCAGTCTCATGAAGTCGTGTGGTAAGAAGCATATTCTTACCGAGGATGAACCGCCGGAGAAGACAGGGATCTATGCCTCATGGGAGGCTGATGATGCATACGCCAAGGTGTGGCTCTCAGGTACGCTCACGATGGAGATAGCGAATGATGTCCTTCATTAGCCCACCGCTAAGGCGATGTGGGATATTTTGGCGATGACGTACTCTCAGGTACGCAACGAGACGAAGATGCTCCAGTTGCAGCATGATATATTTACCACGAAGCAGAATGGGAAGCCTATTCATTCCCTGTACACGTCGCTTCGTGGCATGTTCGAGAAGCTCTATAGCACCATTCCCCTTACAGCCACACCGGAACAGCAGAAGATGTTCCGTAACGCCACTATGGTTGGCGTACTACTCGCTGCCCTAGATCCGGAGTACGAGGCAGCACACGCTCAGATCCTAGCAGATGTCACCATCCCACCGATGGAAGAGGTATACAGGAGGCTCAGTCGCATACCCGTTCCGTCCAATACAGCGACTGCGACTCCGTCAGCAATGGCAGTTTCCAGGGGACGTGGTGGTCCGTCCTCATTTCGTGGTAGGGGAAGTGGTGGACGTGGCCGCGGAGGTCGCATACGATCTACGTGCTCATTCTGTCGCCGTACCGGTCATTCAGAGGATACATGCTATTCCAAGCATGGTTTTCCTCCCTCTGCACGAGTAGCTGATCATGTTCAAGGTCCACCAGCATCTACTCCAGATCACAGGTTCGAAGAGTTGGTGGCACGACTTCGTGATATTATGCCACAATCATCATCAGAAGGTGCAGACGTTTCTGATGTTGCGGCTTCGGCGTCAGCTAGTACATCTGCCTCAGCCAGTGCCTCAGGTAGTCCTTCAGTCTCATTTCATAGTCATGACCTTACATGATGGATTGTCGACTCTGGAGCTACCCATCATCTATGCCGTGACAGAGATATTCTGCAGTCCTACAGAGCTGTTCAGCCAGGTTGCTCTGTACTCATTGCTTATGGCACTCATTCTCCTATCATCGGCCAGGGGGAGACGGATTTGCTACCCTCCATGCACTTACAGAATGTGCTACATACTCCAGAATTTTCTATGAACCTCTTATCTATTAGCCAGATTACACGTGATTTGCACTGTCGTGCTATTTTTGATCCATCGTCTGTTATTTTTCAGGACATACTAACGGGCATGGTGATTGGCTGTGGTTCTGAGCACAATGGCCTCTATCGTCTTGTTCGTAACTCTTACGCTGGCGTCTCCTTGCATTCCCAGGCCTCTGTTTCTCCGTACACCTGGCATCTCCGGTTCGGTCATCTGCCGCTACAGAAGATGCGTCACCTCCTGCCTCAGATCTCTCCAAGTTTCTCTTTTCGTTGTGAAGCATGTCAGTTAGGGAAGCACCATCGGTCTAGCTTCCCCGGTCGTCAGAGTCGGAGCAGTAGCTCCCCGTTTGAATTATTTCACATAGATATTTGGGGTCCAAGTCGTGTCCCGGATCATCAGGGGCATAGGTTCTATTTAGTTGTGGTTGATGATTTCTCTAGAGTGTCGTGGACTTTTCTTCTTAAAAATAAATCTGAAGCAGGAAATGTTCTTCAAAATCTAATTAATGAAGTCCAGAATGTTTTTTCATCTACTGTTAAGTATGTACGTACTGACAACGCATTGGAGTTCTGCACTCGCTCTCTTGCTAGCTTCCTTTCATCTAAAGGCATTGTTCACCAAACCACATGTGCCTACACCTCTCAACAAAATGGGGTTGCCGAACGAAAACATCGACACTTTCTTGATATTGCTCGCACATTACTGATCCAGAGTTGTGCTCCATTAACCTTTTGGGGGGATGCTATACTTACAGCGTGCTATCTGGTCAATCGAATGCCTACAACTGTTCTTGGGGAAAAGTCTCCAATCTCTGTTCTTTTTCCTGACAGAGACTTGTTTACACTGACACCTCGGGTTTTTGGCACTGTTGCTTTTGTTCACCGCTTCTCTCCAGGGCTTGATAAGCTATCCCCGAGGGCTATCAAGTGTGTTTTTGTGGGTTACTCCAGGACACAGAAAGGTTACCGTTGCTATGACCCTGTCCATGACAAGTACTATGTGAGTGCAGATGTTACATTTTTCGAACCTGTCATGTACTTCTCCCCTGCAGGTGACAGATTGGTTCCCTCCACATCATCAGATTCCAATGTCTATGTTCCACCACCTCCAAGCCTGGGTCCATCTTCTACTCCATCAACACCAACATCACCACCACCACCACCACCCCCGCCACCACCCCCAGTTGTCCCTTTCAGTAAGTTCTACACGAGACGGACAAGCTCTGCTCAAACTACGTGTCAACCATCCAGCACGCCTAAGGTATGTTCTGATGTTAACACTAATGATGGGTTAAATAATGCGCCTGTGCAGGAGCCTTCACCACAGGAGGAGGACAACCCGGTCAGCACTATTTTGGATGACTTGGACCGGCCTATTGCTCATAGGAAGCAGCGAAGACAGTGTGCCTCATATCCCCTGGCCTCTCATGTCTCCTTTCATCGTCTCACTGGGGATTTCCAGAAGTTTGCCGCTGTTGTATCGTCAGTAGAGATTCCACGAACATATCAGGATGCCATGAAGACTGAATGCTGGCGTCTAGCAATGGAAGAGGAGATGTGTGCCTTGCAATCTAGAGGGACTTGGTCTCTTGTCCCTATTCCTCCAGGTGCATCTGTGGTGAGTTGCAAGTGGGTATTTATGGTCAAATATCATGCAGATGGTCGTCTTGACAGATACAAGGCCAGGCTCGTAGCAAGAGGCTTTACACAGACATATGGGGTAGATTATTTGGACACCTTTTCACCGGTGGCGAGACACTCTACCCTTCGCATCCTTCTATCGGTTGCAGTGGTACGTGACTGGACCATATTCCAGCTTGATGTTAAGAATGCTTTCTTGTATGGTGATCTCCAGGAGGAAGTTTACATGCAGCAGCCACACGGGTTTGCTGCTGAGGGGGAGACTCATAAGGTGTGCAGACTTCATAAGGCTATCTATGGCCTTAAACAGAGTCCTCGAGCATGGTTCCAGACGCTCTCCCAGTTCATTGAACGACAAGGGTTCAGAAGATCAAATGCGGACCACTCATTGTTCGTCCGGAAGACCCCTAGAGGTACCATTGTTATGGTATATGTTGATGACATATTGGTTACTGGAGATGATGCACAGGGGGTTGAGATAACCAAGTCTATGTTGGGCAGCCAGTTCATTACAAAGGATCTAGGCACAATACGATATTTTCTGGGGATAGAATTTGCAAGAAATGCACAAGGAATGGTGATGACTCAGAGAAAATATGTCACAGATTTGCTAGTTGAAACAGGAATGACTGGATGCAGGCCTTCAAGTACACCTATGGACCCGAGTATGAAGCTGTACGATGATGATACCGAGGAGGTGGATAAGAGAAGGTACAGAGAGATGGTGGGTAAACTCTTATACATCACTATAACTCGACCGGATATTGCCCTTGCAGTAAACCGGGTGAGTCAATTCGTGGAGCAGCCGAGGTAAGTACATATGGATGCCTTGTACATGATATTGAGATATCTGAAGTCTTCCCCAGGCACAGGGTTGCTATTCAAGAAAGGTACAGATCTGTCTATTTCAGCCTGTGCAGATGCAGATTATGCAGGATGTCCACGGGATCGTAAGTCTACTTCTGGATTTGCTATCTTCATAGGTAGCTCTTTAGTTTCTTGGAAAAGCAAGAAGCAGACTGTTGTGGCTAGATCCAGTGCTGAATCCGAGTACAGAGCCATGGCACAGGCAAGCACAGAAATGATGTGGGTTAAAGCAGTATTGGAAGATCTGAATGTTGATGTTCCTTTGCTATGAACCTTCAATGTGATAATCAGGCAGCATTATTTATTGCCAACAATCCAGCATTCCATGAAAGAACAAAACACATCGAGGTGGATTGTCATTACACTAGGGACATGATTCAGAAGGGCTTCATCTCCACGTCTCACGTCAGTTCAAAGGACCAAACAGCGGACATATTCACTAAGCCTTTACTCAGAGGACCTTTCCAGAGATGTTCTTCCAAGCTGAGCATGATAGATATCTATGCTCCATCTTGAGGGGGAGTGTAGAGATAGCTGTTCGTCTTCTATGTTATTTATTATTTCAGTTTCTTTATGTATCTCCCATGTAATTTACCCAAGGGCTCTCTCCCTATATAAGAGACCCGAGGGCTCTATGGAATAAATCATCTGAGTATTCTAACAGGGATAAGGGATAAGGAGGGATAAGGAACAAGAAGTGGCAGTTATTTGTATTTTTGTGGTGGGGGAGGCCAATGATGGAGAAATAGGAGGTCAAAGCTTATCCCTAACGTTGACTCCATCAGCAAAACAATGATCGTCTATCGAGGGATAACAAATTTGAGGGATAAGGGTATTATCCCTCTCCTTATCCCTCAAACTAACATGCCATAAAGTAAGTTACAAGTTGGCGTACGAGGAGCTTTTGGATTCATTTCCACTTTCGTGGGTGAGCTTCAGGCCTCGGTGCTTGTCTGACCACAATCCTATCCTGTGGGATTCTGGTGGTGCGACTGTCTCGCGGGGCTTCTTCCGGTACGAGAGGTGCTGGTTGTTGGAGGACAATTTCAGATCTATTGTTGCAGAGCGATGGGCCGAGGTGCAGCCGGGGGCCTCCGCGATAACGAGCTTTGCTCGCAAGCTCGAGTCGCTGCGCAGGCGGTTGGCTATCTTTAAGAAGGATTCGAGGGCAGCGAGGGTCACGGCTAGAAGGGAGGCGGAGGGAGTGGTCAGCGCTTTGGATGCTTTGGAGGGGGTTAGGGAACTTCGGCAGGAGGAGTTGGACGTGCGTTCGGCCACTCAGAAGAAGATGGCGGAGGAGGATTTGAAGCGTGTTACTGAATGGCACCAAAGGTCGAGGGTGTCTTGGTTGAAGGAGGGCGATGCCAACACGGCGTAATTTCATCGGGTGGCCGGTGTAAGGCGGCGTTCGAACGCCCTTCAGTCGATCGAGATTGGGGGTAGACGTGTGATCGGTGACGAGGCTATGGGGCGGGCAATCGTGGAGTATTTCAGGGATTTCTCTGGGAAACGTACCCATAAGCTTTGGAGGTGGTCGGGCGTGGGGGCTGCTCCGCTTTCATCCTCTCAGTGCGAGGATCTGACGAGGACGGTTTCTTTGGAGGAGATGAAAGCGGCTGTTTGGGATCTTAATGTTGATGCTTGTTCGGGGCCTGATAACCACTTAGAGTAGTAAAACATATTCTATTTGTCGAAAAATGCAAGAGAATATGTAGATGATATTCATTGTGTGTTTCGACTAAGCTTTGACTCTATCGAATAGCTTTCTTCGAGCACTTTCAATTCGACAAAGGTCTCATCACCTCTCTGTTATCTCCCAAGGCGTAAACAGAAAACAAATAGGGAGGCAAAGGCCCCGCATATGCTTCGACTCGCCTTTTCTAATCCAATACATTATAAGCTGCGAACGTTGAGGATAAGAGTACATCGAATCCATATGAAGTCTTACCGTGTGCGGATTGTATCCATTGGGGTTCGATCGACGATTTCTTTCCCGAACGCGAGCATGACGTCGTTATGAACATCAAGTCCTAAGATATGGAACCCCAGAAACAGGCCCTCCTGAAGCCACCGGCAGAACACCTGGCATAGAGACCCAATCTTGAGTGAAGAAAATACCGCGGCTTCGATCTTTTTCAATATAATCGTCACGTAGTAAATCAACAAAACCTAAAGTCATCTCACGTTCACCTTCTAGTTTACCTACTACTGTAAGGCCTAAATGGCTTTTGGTGACAAGAAGACTCAATTTGTTCATGTGGCTTATATATCTAGTTACACGGGGAAGGTGCTAGCTAATTGGTCACGGGTCCCCAAGGATCTCAGAGAATGCCCCGGATTCGAGAAAAAGATGTAACAGGGAGTAGGCCTATTCTGAGGTGGAGCTGCGGAAGGTCTCAGAAGTTGCCGCCCTTATACAGGGGATTGACGGGAGCGGAGGCTGGTGAGCAATTCCAGGGTCAAATGCCTCGATTCCCTCCCTAGTGTGCGGAACAGTAGGTTCGACGAGGGAAAGGCGGGGGGCATAGTCGCAGCTTATATACTAGTTGGAAGGTGCTGAGGGTAGCGGAAAGCTCGATTAAATATATATTTGGTGCGAAGGTCTAGACAGATAAGCTAGGAAAGTGGTGTGCGGACAGGTAAGGATAGGCATCAAGGCCTCAGACGGTAATAAGTAGGGTGGTGCTGACGTAGCGTCTCAAGGTATTAGTCGCGACGGGCAGTCTGAAACCTACTTGGATGTTGCCACATGGTGAGGTGAGGACGGTATCTGACAGTTATGGGAAAGATGTGGCAGGTAGGAATGCTCCTGTAGAAAGACCTCTTCCATCGATCAAAAAGGCCCATTAAGATTTCAGATAAGCTAAAGACAGAAGGGACCAACTAAAGAAGCTTAACCAGAGAAGTCCCCTAAGCCTAGTAAGCGGGTCAGCGAAAAAAACAGGAGTGAATGAATGATTGACGTACGCTTGAGTGAAAGCAGCTTTATATATCGCGAAACATGGGCACGGAGCTCTAATCCGAATGAACTACCGCTATTATATATCAGGGGCTTAGGCACCGCTTAGACCCAAGAAGACGTACAGGATAGGACTAGGTGACTAAGGGTGCGGCGAAGAGGTCTGATATATATATAAAAGAGAGTCATAAGCTATCATAGAGAATCCGATAGGCTTAGCTTCGCTCAAAAAGACATCCTCCTTCCTACTATCTTAGGTGCCTCCCTCACTATATATTCAGCGCCGTAGACTGGGAAACAAGCTTTTTTCCTGGTTGTAAACTGATCTCTGACCTTTCCGACATCATCCTTGCAGGATTCTTGCTCCCCCGACCTGTCTGAGACCGCTCTGAGTTCCCCTGCAGCTTGCTTTCATCCTCGAAAGGGATGAGTCCTAGGTAGACCTTCTTACTTTGTCTCTTGCTCCGCTATTAACTCACTCTACTTTCTCACTCAGATACCTCGGGAAGACCCCTTGACAACTATAATCTTATTCAAAGCAACATAATATTATGAAAACTTTGATATAATTTTGAGGATAATAAATAGATAAAAATTGGAAAGTCAAAGAGAAAGCCGTCAATCCTCGCAACAAATAGATATTAAAAGAAAAGCTTTATAAGCTCAAATCAATATAAGAAAGATATAATAGTTGCCGAGAGAAAGCTTGACTACGAGTTGACGAAGGAGAGCGATCTTGGAAAGGCTTGGCTTCGCAGGTCAGCTAGGACTATCCCAGAAGTCTTCGGTAGGTTGGCCGAAGTCATAGTTGGCTGACTTTTTGATCCCGAACCTCGGATTACATAGACTCCTACCACTTGTTAACGATTGTTACACTTTGTTAACAACTCCTGATCCAACCCGGAAGGCTCTGGACTGACCTCCTCCGCTAACGACTCGACCTTGCAGCCTCAAAGAAAGATCCATTTGCTAGTCAACTAAGGACTTCATACCATACTAACAGACACTATACAACAGACGCCATCACCTTCGCTACCACTCGCACCATAGATAGAGACAGGCTTACATGCTATTACGCAGCTTCGCAGTTTCCTTGCTTCTGAAGCAGCAGAGCATGCTTCCGCACAAGCTTCTCTTCCTGGAAGTTCTTCTCAGAGCTATATATATGGACTAGATCATGCTTCAATTCCGAAGCTAAAGATCGTCGTTCTCGAACGAGCAATCGAAAAGATTCTGGAGCATCCTCGAGGCTAGGTATTGTTCCTCCAACAATAGTTGTACCAAGTATTTCTTGGCGAGCTCTAATATTATATTCTTTCTAAGTCAGCATCTTTGGGTCAAGCCGAAGAGCAGTCAGGTTGACGGGGAGGCGGTAGGAAGGTCGGGAAGGTAAGCGAGGTATGGTGCAGGGGAAGAGCTCCGAGATCTTCGTAATACAAATTCGATTGTAATACTTCTCGTAATACGCACTTTCTCATACTATATCTCATCCGTCACCAGTAAGATAGAGTAGGAGCGAAGCAGAGAGACACTTATTCAATGTGAAATGAAGGAAGGTATACGCTTTTGGCCCCGCAAGTGAAAGGCACTGTGTGCATAAATCACCGAACAGAGGCTGAAACCTAAGGCAGAAGGGAGAAGTAGAAAGAACAGTGACTTACGGAAAGATAGCTATAGAGGTAGCAGGGTTCAAGTTATTATATAGTTTCTAAACAGGTTTTTAGCGCAATTTAGCTAACAATCTTCTCGGAAAATCTCATCCGTCATAGACCTTCCAACGTCACTATAAGCTCGATTCCTCATGCAAGATAGGCTTGGGCACTTGGCTGGTTCTGAACGCCGTGGGAATCTTCTCATTCGGACGCCTACCCTCCAACCGGGTTGTGAAAAAATGGACTCTTTCTTTCCTCTCTCAAATATAGAAAAGTAGAGAGGAGAAAGAAATAGATTCTCAAAACTTGACTATAATGACGTCTTTCCCGTCTCTTCAAAGTGCGGTTCGGACGGATCATAGGGGTAGGAGGGGTACCGGGGAAGGCCATGAAATGAAGAAGAAAAGAAAGACCTCCAGGGAACTGACTCTTCTTACCAAGTCATGTTCTTCCCCCCGCCCCCCCCCCAAGGATGAAACTGTGACGAAAGGGACGAATTACCTATCAGGTTGAGGGTCCTACTGGAAGCTCAAGGCATATATAGTACAACCGGCTTAATTAATATAACGGTCCCTCCTCGACATTTTATGTACGGGGCGAAATCAGAGGTCTCGAGTCCCAGGGTGGAAAATCGGAAGGCTTGCCCCCGCCAACATCACCATTCAGTATGTCTTGACCGGAGAAATTCTCGGTACGGGAGAAGTGGGGTCTTCTTCCTGCGAGAGGAAAGGGAGGACTAGTCGACCATGGCCGCCTTTCTTCAAGACTTCCAAAGAAGGACCGATCAGATCAACTCTTCCACTAACTAAAGATTCCGAGGATAAGCTATCTTGCAAGTGGGTCGAAATTAGGTGCTTACCTTCTTTCTGTTGATGCGGGGCGACGTACCACCTTTGTTCATCCGATGGAGTAAAAGGATGAGAACCTTTGCATGCCGGTACCAAAAACTGATGCCTTACCACTTGGCTATACTCCATACGCTCAGTCCCTGGAGAGAGGGCATTTGGCTAGTTATAGGGGTGTTGAAGGAGCGACTAGGCGAGGCGATGTCCCGACCGTCCGCGACTCTGTTAGGTTTCGTAGTGTAGCCGAGATAATAAGCTATTTTAGAAAGCTTAATCGACGCAACTAATAGTAAACTGCTTGAAAAACATTGTGAACTTTCAAACTATAATAATTGTGTGAGGTCAAATCACAGAGACAAAGGGCTGATCTTTGAATAGAAAAAGAATGGATCCGCAGGGTCCCAAATGAATTGGCTTATTCGAAAAAAGCCTTGTTCTTTGGAAGATCTATCTCGTGTCTGGTACTGCATGGTTCCACTCTGCAAGAACTCCAAATCATTCTCTTGAAGCTCATCCTCTTTATGATAAATGATCCGCTTGCCCCGAAAGGACCTGGCTAAATAGGGAAATCCCAATTCATTGGGCCTTTCGATACAATCAAATAGATTGCCACAAGGGCGCCATATTCTCGGAGCCCAAACTATGTGATTTAATAAATCCTCCTCTATCTGTTGCGGGTCGACAGCCCCTTCCCCTTCTTCAAACTCCGATTCGTATTTTTCATATAAAAATCTACGATCAACGATGGAACAAGATCCATTTTGCATCATATCTAACTGATTCCTTGGTTCGGACCGAAGAAGCAATGTCACTCGATTATTATCAAACTGACTGCAATCTTTTTCTATCCGTGAGGATCCCACCAGAGCGCCTTCTACTTCTAATAGGCCATGAACTAGATCAGAATCATTCTCAACGAATCCATAAGAAGTGATCCCAGTTTTTTCATCAGGTCCGAGCGGAGACCAAAGATCTTGAGCGACTGATCCGACAGAACAACTCAAAAAATAAAGAAGTATCGTTAATTTCTTCATGCTCGTTCCAAGTTCAAAGTACCATTTGTACAAATAAGAATCC
This sequence comes from Ottelia alismoides, assembly GCA_037367405.1. Taxonomy (NCBI): domain Eukaryota; kingdom Viridiplantae; phylum Streptophyta; class Magnoliopsida; order Alismatales; family Hydrocharitaceae; genus Ottelia; species Ottelia alismoides. The sequence goes on from JAZKJV010007730.1 coordinate 47,073, forward strand.
CTTTCCTTACATGATTTCTTCTTCATATAGATAGATATAGGATCTAAAGGGCAATTAATTAGAAGTACTTTTTGTGCAACAGCCCTTCCTATCTGATAGAAAAGTATCCCGTGATCCTGAACTGATCTTTCCTGGGATCGCAAATCCCAAGTTTTTCTATGAAGAGTTGATCTCGACTTATGCCAATTCGACCCTGTCTCTTTACTGGTTAGTGATCCATGGCCTTTCGAATTCCCCACGGCTCGATGAGAAGGAATATATTATTAGCTATAGACAGCAGAGCGAGGTGACGATATCCGGGAAGGCAAGAAGAACTAGCTGGAGGGGAAATCCCAAAGGTAGGAAGGTGTACGAAAAAGCCAAAGATATGGATCTTAGATAGGCGGCCTACAAACCAGATCCAAAGTAGATTATTTTTCTCTTTTCTAACTTGCTAACTAGATATTATAGAAAGAAAGCATTCGAAGTCTAGTTTTCTTTTAGGCTAAGATGTAGGGCTATAAGATAGGGGCCCTTCTGGCAGGGAAAGACGAAGTCCATTTCCATCCGGGTCTTCTCTCTACCTCCCGCATCGCTGCTGACTGCCTAACTAAAGCTAGCAATCCTTCTTTGTCTTCATCATATGCTTCTGGCGTTTGAGCCTGGGGGAAGTTTTAAGCGATAGCAACCAATTCCGCATCTACTACTGATTTGTTTAAAAGAGCGTTCGGCATCTGTGAGCTCTATCATTCAGAAGCTCAAAGCGCTTCGACGCTTGGTCAGGTCTTTGGCAAAGTTGATAAAAAAAGAGCGAAAGGACCGAATTCAAGCTCAGCTTGTTTATGATCAAGCACTCAAACGACCCGGGGTTCATCTCCTGAAGCTAGCGATCGATGAGTCAGGTTGATGAGCTGAGGTTGACGACCTGAATCGCGATAGCTCTCTGAATCATTCTCATTCTATAGGCATAAATGGCTTTCGGTGACAGGAAGACTCAATTTATTCACGTGGCATATATATCTAGTTACACGGGGAAGGTACTAGCTAATTGGTCATGGGTCCCCAAGGATCTCAGAGAATGCCTCGGATTCGAGAAAAAGATGTAACACGGAGTAGGCCTATTCTGAGCTAGAGCTGCGGAAGCTCTTAGAAGTTGCCGCCCTTATACAGGGGATTGATGGGAGCGGAGGCTGGTGAGAAATTCCAGGGTCAAATGCCTCGATTCCCTCCCTAGTGTGCGAAACAGTAGGTTCGACGAGGATAAGGCGGGGGCATAGTCGCAGCTTATATACTAGTTGGAAGGTGCTGAGGGTAGCGGAAAGCTTGATTAAATATATATTTGGCGCAAAGGTCTAGACAGATAAGCTAGGAAAGTGGTGTGCGGACAGGTAAGGATAGGCATCGAGGCCCCGGATGGTAATAAGTAGGGTGGTGCTGACGTAGCGTCTCAAGGCCTCAGCCGTGGCTGGCAGTTTGAAACCTACTTGGATGTTGCCACATGGTGAGGTGAGGACGGTATCTGACAGTTATGGGAAAGATGTGGCAGGTAGGAGTGCTCCTGTAGAAAGACCTCTTCCATCGATCAACCTTTAAGATTTCAGACAAGCTAAAGACAGAAGGGACCAACTAAAGAAGCTTAACTAGAGAAAAGTCCCCTAAACCCAGTAAGCGGGTCAGCGAAAAAAACATGAGTGAATGAATGACTGACGTACGCTTGAGTGAAAGCAGCTTTATATATCGCGACGCTTGGGCACGGAGCTCTGATCCGGACGAACTACCACTATTATATATCAGGGGCTTAGGTACCGCTTAGACCCCAGAAGACGTACACGATAGGACTAGGTGACTAAGGGTGCAGCGAAGAGGTCTGATATATATATAAGAGAGTCATACCCCAGCGCATGCGGCTTGAAGTCAAATTACAGAGGCAAGCTCATTACGCGCAAGCTTGTCAGGCTTGAAAAGAGCTCACTCGCGGGTCTAGTATCAGGCCAGAGATTCTTCTTCTTTTTCTTGATGCAGGGCTGGCTCCTTCTATCATATCGATTCCGGCTGCCCTTCGACTTCTTTCTTCATCATCCGGACTAGAAACCATACACTAGGATTTCCTTCTGCTTAACCAGACCGGGATTTTCTAGTGAGTTAAGCAATTCCAGAGGATGGGATCGCCCTGTGAACCGAAGACTAGAATTGATAGATGCACTCTGAGCCGACAGTCCGGGCTCAGCTAAAACACAAGGTAGGCGACAAAGGTCTAAGAGCTAGGTTGTCAGAAGGCCTTATAGTCTTGTTAAAAAAGACAAGTGAAGGGGAAGCTGGAAAGTGATCGCAGTCGACTTAGTGGAGCAGGAGGGGATAGTCAACTCCAATAATGGGCAAAATCATTGTCTTTTTCGGGAACATCTTTCTACTCACTAAGAGGTTGCTTTCCATTAGTAGTTTTGAGTGAGAGAGGCCTTTAATCTAGCCTTTTCTATTATATATTAGTATATGCTATGGTCAACTGGGAAATCTATTCCTACTTCCCCAAATGCCTCCCTACCAAACTAAATGCTAGGGGTCTTTTGCTTGCACTTCTTTTCCCAGGGGCTAGAACGGGCCCGGGTAGAGAATCCACTGCCATAGTCTGTGTCCATTATTGGTAGTCTTGTAGTCGCAAGCACCCTTAGTCACCTAGTCCTATACGTTCCCTTTTTTTCAGCAACCTCGGCAGAAGTGAACCTACCTAGACATTTCTGAGATATTAGTATACAAATCAGAGAATAAATAAGTGGGCAAAATGTGATCAAATGCTAAATTTCCCACTATTTTCCCTATAATGACGTCTCGGGTGCTAAAACGGATGTGAAAACTACACGGCGCACTTCAACTCGCATTTGACCTCGCACCAATTATTATAGTTTGAAAGTTCTCAATGTTTTTCATGTAGTTTACTATTAGTTGCGTCGATTAAGCTTTCTAAAATAGCTGATTATCTCGACTACACTATGAAACCTAACAGAGTCGCGGACGGTCGGGACATCGCCTCGCCTAGTCGCTCCTTCAACACCCCTATAACTAGCCAAACGCCCTCTCTCCAGGGACTGAGCGTATGGAGTATCGCCAAGTGGTAAGGCATCGGTTTTTGGTACCGGCATGCAAAGGTTCTCATCCTTTTACTCCATCGGATGAACAAAGGCGGTACGTCGCCCCCTTTGAGCGACTAGAGCTGAGATCTTCTTTCAAGGCAATCTACAAGGTGCGTCATTAGAGGGGGAAAGTCCAGTCAGCAACATCATTCAGGTTTAGAGAGTTGGAAAATCTTCTCCCTATCCTCTCTCTTCCAATCCACTTCGTACGTCAGGCTTGGGAATACCTGGTCTCCCGGGAGAGGTTTTTCCTCAAGTGAACCTTGACTTATTATGTTGCTCATATAAGCTGAGGAGAGGATCCGAGGGAGGGCTAGCAGACTGAGACTTCCCCTATATATAATGCTTCTCATATAAGCAGTGAGACCCTCTAGATATCCGGGTCTGGACCTCTTTCCAATTACTTCCCAATGCTAGAAGTCCTAATATAAGGAAGTTGGGGGTCGTTCACTGAGGTTTCAATTCGGAATGAGGAGCCTACCTGAAGAATGCCCAGAAATCAATGGGCATGAATATCTAGTTTCCCAATAAGACCTAGCCTAAAGGTTCTCTCAAGGAGTATCGCGATTATATTGAAAAACTTGCATTCGCTTTTTTATATAGTTTCTAGTTGGGCATCTCGCTTTCTGACTTCTTGCCGGCCGCTTCGGCTTCAAACAGGCATAGACATATGCACATCCTTCCAGGGGAATTTGGATCGGAAAAAGAGCAAACTGCGCGAAGAGAGGCGCATAGGACAGCAGGGTCAAGAGAGGCGGTCCCCCAGACCTCTGACTACACCCTCTGACTGACGTACCGTCGACCTTCCCCGGTAACACAAGATAAGATACCGAAGACAACAAAGGTCTCCTTTTAATATGTTTTTTTCTTAAAGACTAAGGTATTCAAAAGAACATCAAGGTGCTATAGGTTGGACTATGGCAGCCCTAAAGGGCATCAGTCCTTCGAATTCTTTTGTTTGTAGTTGCATTATATTCACATGGAGGAGGATGCCAAGCCTTCTCGCAAATTACAAGGCCGTCTAAACCCAGCGAGAAGTGGTTAAGCAAGAAGTAGTTCAGTGGCTTGATGTGGGTATAATATATACAATATCTTATCTGACAGTGGGTGAGCCCAACCCAAGTCGTTCCTCAAAAGTCCGGACTCACAGTCGTCACATCCGATTCAGGTGAGTTGGTGCCTCCTTGCACATCTATCGGGTGGCGTCTTTCTATATATTATAGAAAACTGCATGCCGCCACTATTATGGAAATCAGAAATCCCAAAACCCACTACCTTTTATTGACCCTGGAGAAACTTGTAGGGCAACAATATTACTGTTTCCTTGATGGATACTCGGGTTAGCCATGATGCCCTCAGACCAGGAGAAAACCACCTTCACTTGGATTTTTCAGGTAAGTAGCCTCACATTTGAATTGCGGAGAATGCCATTTGGGCTTTGTAATGCACCAACTACCTTTGGTTTTCTGATGGCCATTTTCTCGGATATGGTTGGTGATTTTCTCGATGTTTTGATGGCCATATTTTTGAACTCATTTTAGACTCAATAATGGAAAACATGTTCTCAAACGGTGTATTGAGGACAATCTCGTTCTGATTTGGGGAAAAAGTCATTTTATGGTCCGAGAAGGGATTGTACTGGGCCACATTATTTCCGAACGTGGAATTGAAGGCCAAAGTGGAATTGATCTCCAAACTTCCACCCCCGACCTCAGTCGGCCAAGTTAGATCTTTTCTTGGGGTTTTGATAGGCGATGAATCAAAGAATTCTCAAAAATGGCCTTGCAAAAGATATGCCATTTGTTTGTTTTTGATGAATCATGCCTGAAATCTGACTACTTTAGACGGGAGGGTATAACCAAAGCTCCAATAATCCAACCATGGTCCCGAAATCATGTGTGATGCCCCCGACTATGCCTAAGGAGCCATTGACGGATAAAGGGTAAACAAGTTACCTGTGGTTATTCATTATGCCAGTCGCACACTTAATGATGCTCAATTTTCTTATACTACTACAGAAAAAGAGCTTTTGGCTGTTGACCCTTTCCAAATTCCGCTCCTATCTTCTAGGTTCTAAGGTGGTGGTATATACATATAATGCAGCTTTGAGATATCTCCTCTCAAAGGAAGATGCAAAACCGTGACTCATTAGGTGGATCTTACTCCTTCGACAAATTGGATTTCTAAATTCATAAATCCGTTAGGGTTGAAATCGTGGCTGACTATATATCTGGCCTATGAACCTGCACACATGCAACCTATCCAGGATCATTTTCCGAATGAACAACTCTTGGCTCTTTCTAAGGTTGATTCCCCCTTATCAATAGTAGCAAATATTGTGAACTACTTGGCTGTTGGACAAATCCCCCAAGGTTGGTCCAAAGCTAAGAAGGAGAAATTCTTTGCCCAGATTAAACACACTATGGGGAGGAACCCGATTTGTTTCATATTTGCGCGGACCAAATAAGAAGAAGGTGTGTTCCTGAGAGCGAATTTCAAAGCATACGAACTCTTTCTCACTCGCTCGCATGTGGGGCCACTTTTCTGGAAAGAAAACGGAGGCGTTGTAGGTGTATGTTGCAAAACGGAGGCGTTGTAGGTGTATGTCGCATGGAAGGCGTCAAACTAATCTCCCCCTGTCCTGTAATCGGGGAATGAGTCCCATCGACTATCACCATAGTCCGCCCTGGAGAAACCTGTGTATATGCAGTAAGCTGCTCTTTGTCCCCACATAGGTGATATGTCGCTCCTGAGTCCATAATCCATTCTGTAATCATAGATCCATCACAAGAGGTGAAGGCATAAGAACTACCTGAGGTATTGGTTGTAGCGGATGTACTGGCAGAAGCAGAGGCTGCAACATCTGAATGGCCTCCTGGAGTTGTGTCAGGAGGCATGATGTTCCTAAGTCTGGCAACGAGGTCATCGAATCGCTGGTCCAAAGAAGAAGGTGCAGGAGACTCAACTTGTTCTGCTACTCGAGCTAATGCTGGAAAACCATGCTTAGAGTAGCATGTATCCTCTGAGTGGCCAAGACGGTGACAATAAGTGCAGGGCTGACGGATCCGACCCCCACGACCACGAGGACCACGGCCACGAAAAGTAGAGGAGCCACCTCTTCCTCTAGAGGCAGCCATCGCCGAAGGTGTCTGGCTAGTAGTAGAGCTCTGGACAATGATTCGACTAAGTCGGTGGAAAGCTTCCTCCATAGGAAGAATAGTGCCGTCAACAATAATCTGAGAGCGGGCATCATCGTACTCTAGATCAAGTGCAGCCAGGAATACACCCACCATGGTGGCATTCCTGTATCTCTTTTGCTGCTCAGGAGTGGCCATCAAAGGCATGAAGCTATGGAGTTCTCAAACATTCCTCATAGGGATGTGTACAGTGAGTGGAGAGGACGTCCATTCTGTTTGACTGTAAAAATATCATGCTGCAATTGTAGTATCTTGATCTCATTACGTGCCAGCGAATATGTCGTCGCCAGAATATCCCACATTGCCTTCGTCGTGGGCTGATGCAGCACGTCGTTGGCGATCTCTATTGTCAACGTCCCAGACAGCCATACTTTGGCATACGCATCGTCCGCCTCCCATGAGGCGTGAATCCATGTTTTCTCCATAGGCTCATCTTCGGTAAGGATATGTTTCTTACCGTTCGACTTCATGAGACTCATGAACTGCATAGCCCAGAGCTCATAGTTCGTCCCGTCCATCTTGATAATCAGTGTCGGACCTCTGAAGGCACTTGTGGTGGGTACATGATACCGAAAGAAGATCACAGGGTATGTAGACTAATATAAATGTGTCTACATTGGCATATGGGGATTTGATTGCATATGTAGACCTATGCAATCAAATCAATCACCCGAGTTGTGTGAAGGAGAACGACGGAGGGAACCGACGACACTTGTGGCCGACGGCCTAGGCGGCCTTTTAGGGATCCGCGAGGATCAGCAGGAGGCATGTGCGGCTGCGCAGGCGGGACGAGTGGCGCAGGCGGGCCCGAGGTTGGTAGCAGGAGGCCGGCTGAGAGGAAGGGAGCCGGCTGAAGGGGGGGTTGTGGTGCAGGCAGTGACTCGGCCTGCTGGCGGTGGCGTCGAGAGAGAGGGGAGGGGGTTGGCGGGTGGGGGGCTAGGTTTAGGGTTAGGGTATACGAGATCCGGTCTAAGACAGCCGCTCTGATACCATGTTAGGAGAAAAATAAGAGTTGTTTATTTCTGAGAACCCTAGGCTCTCTTATATAGAGGAGAGGCCTATGGGTAAATTACATAAGGCGGAACATAGCAATAAAAATAAGAAAAAGATACATATAGAATGTAGAAATACATAAATATCTCTATAGTATAGTACGCCTTAGTGGAGAATACATGGTATTTTCGTTGTTGTTGGATAGCTGTAAACACTTATCAAAGATGCATGATTTTATTCTATCTAATCCTATCATATACTCCAATAGTCCAATTTCAGAACTGTCCGTCGTTGGCCTCTGTTATTAAATTTCAACTTTTGTCACTTGATAGCTGCAATAGTTCACATATGACTCAGACATCTATATGTCATAATGAATAGTATTTTGACATATTTTTATAGGACCAAATTTACCTACACCTGGATATTTAGTGGTTTAAACTGCTCAATGATTGAATTATCCAAAAATTTTAGTGCTTTAACTGATCAAGGACTTATGTGATCTACATTACTTTGAAATCTTTGAAATAATTAATTTTTGTGAATCGATGATGATTATAAATTTGAGTGTCGGTCATGGTGTCCTTTACACCTGACCGTGCGAGAGCGCGGTGACTCTCAACTGGGCGGAAGATAAGAAGCCCAGTTGGGGCAGCAGTCGTCAGGTGCGTGTCTAGGATCCCAATCCTTTTCACAGTTTTTACGCGAGCTCGCAGTGTTTTTACGCCTCGTTGGGATCCCGACTTTGACCAATCCGCTGACCCCTTTGTTTTATGATACCCGTGCGGGGGATCCTCGGTTTTAGTTTTCGTACGAGCTCGTTTGCCCGTTACCGGTCAGGTCAGTTTCTAGAGTGACTTTTCGGAGAGTCTCTCTTACACGTCTCTGGGGCGTAGTTTTGGAGTAGACATTTCCTTCTCTCGGGCCGCACTTCCAACTAGAGGGCGAGACGGAAGAGCCCTTATGAGGCTACCTCAACGCTTGAGTTTTGTTTACTTTTCGCCAGCAGACTTGGCGATACTACATGCAAATCATCCATGTCCACATCTAAGTCATCTAGAGTTACATCTGAGGCTGTTACAGTTGAGTATTAGAGGAGTTACCATTAATGTTGAATCGGTAGAAAGTGACTAAAATCGGATTCGAAATCCCCATAATCTAGTGGACGTGTTGGGAACTTAGTTAGGATGCATTATACAACACCGCATGCCTACAGAGGCACCCCAACCCTAAGGCATTATTCACATCTTATAGTTATAGTGTGAGCTAATACAAAGACCAAGATCACAGACTATCCACTAAACATATAAGATAGAATTGAGAACCATATTAGAATTTCATCTTTTCTACCATAAAGAAACCAAGAGTCAAATTACACATCATCTCACCAACCTCTTATTAAAACCTACAACCTGATCTATATGATAAGAGTATAACATCTATTTATAAGCCATTAACTAATATATATATAAATATGGGGAAGTGGAGAAATATTTATATATAGATATACACGTCATTAACCACGTTAAATGAAAATGATATATAGAAAGAAATGGTGAAAACTTTAAGCATTCATCACTGTAGCATGAAAACCTCTTTTTCAAATAAGTAGTTGTAACTTTTGATTATTATGCCTTTCTACTTGTTTCTTTTGTATCAATATTAAATGCAGGCTTATTTTATAATATGAAACATGGGTGTACCAACGCTCGCTCATACCTCTTCCTCCTAACATGTTTAGGCAGTCAAGGAGCCTGCTGCTCAGTAGCTGTTGATGACTTCAGAAAATAATGTATATAGTAGATGGTACGTTTCTTTTGTTTCAGTTTTTAATTCAACTTATGATGTAATATGCTTACATCCTCTTCAGTCATCTATTTTTGGGATCTACATGTGCATTGTAATACATTCTTTTATTACATGTAATGTCATATGGAAATGAATGAAATATTGGTGGCACTTCTTCTTGTTTATGTGGTTTATTCATTAAATGTGAATGCCATAAAAAAATTTCTCTTGAATTTTCAATACTTTCTACGATTACACGTGAATGCAATGGTGCGGATGCGTCGTAAACGGGCATCCAGATCTTAAGGGGTTCACAATTAGGTATCAGAACCGTGGCACCTCGATACGCACATTTGCAGTATTAAATTTCTGATCGCATTAAGTCTTGGATAGAGACAGTCTTCCGATTTGCCGTGAGTCCGAGAAGAGAAATATGACATTCAAATTCAATCACCACAAATGTCACCAATTTCATTAATTTTCATAGTGTATTCCAAGAAGGAAAAAAACATTTATGATAAGTGTCTACGAATGGCATTTTTAATAACTAAAAATAATTCTTATGCAGAGCCATAGCATCCCGACCAGGCCAAGAGACGACTAACCAGGTCGCATGCATACTGACAGCTCTCACTGACCTTCAGCGACAGCAGGCTGCTATGAGATATCAGTAGGACCGACTCAAAGCACAGAGACGACCACTCCTCCTACCCGGCACATCCGATGTTACTTATGCCATGAGTGGGGACATTACCGGTATCAATGTTCCCATAGATTTGTTGAGCCTCAGCCACAACCTTCACAGTCATAGCCTCAGGTACAACATTGAGGGAGTTTCCGTGGTAGAAACTCCAACTTCTGGAGGCAGCAGCAGAGACAGACAAAGAGTGTGGCAGGTTCTAGTACCGCACCAGCCAGGCAGGGCCAGCTACACGCAGTGACCGAGGAGCATACACGTTCAGCAGCTACTGCGGTGAAAGGTATGATCCCAATTTTGGGTCGACCTTTCCATGTTTTGTTTGATTCTGAAGCGACATACTTTCCTTGTTTCGAAGCTACTAGTTTTTTAGGTAGAGTCGCAGAGACTCTATCTTCTCCATACCACATCCGTGGGTTAGGTGGCCAGTTGTTCGTCATTTCCTTGATAGTCAGGCACTAACCAGTACTGATTAGCGGTCACGTGATGATCGCATATTGCTTACTACTACATCTTGATGAGTTTGACTTGATTCTAGGCATGGATAGGTTATCAGCTCATCATGCTCTTGTTGATTGCTTTAGGAAGACAGTTCTCTGTACGATTTCATATTTATCTGAGTTCACTTTTGAGGGTACCTTACATGACTCCAAAATGGAGTACATTTCAGCGTTGCGAGTTCAGCGACTTGTTGATCAGGGTTATGATTCATACCTAGCATTTTTCGGGAGATCTGATCAGAAACGGATGGCACAGGATATCAAAGTAGTATCAGAATACCCAGATGTGTTTCCTTATGAGATACGAGGATTACCTCCAGAGATAGATTGAGTTCGAGATCACATTACTACTCGATACACAACCGATCTCGATGGCTCCTTACCACATGACACCTGATAAGTTGAGAGAGCATAAGGTACACTTGCAGGAATTGATTGATTTAAGATTTGTGAGACCGAGCACTTCACCTTGGTGTGCTCCGGTTCTATTCGTCAGGACGAAGGATGGATCGATGAGACTATGCATCGATTACATACTACTAAACTTGAGAACGGTTAAAAACCGTTATCCTTTGCCATGCATTGATGATATGTTTGACCAGCTCTAGGGATCTTCGGTATTCCCAAAGATTGATCTTCGTTCAGGCAATCAGCAACAGGGGATTCGAGAGGCAGACATTCCGAAGACCGCTTTCAGTACTCGTTATGGATACTACGAGTTTGTGGTGATGCCATTCGAGCTCACCAATGCACTTGCATCATTCAGGATATTTTAGAGTGATTTTTTCAGAGTCTCTCACACGTCTCCAGGGCGTAGTTTTAGAGTAGACCTTTCCCTCTATTGGAACGCATTTCCAATTAGAGGTCGAGACGGAAAAGCCTTTTTGTAGGCTACCTCATTGCATGAGTTTTGTTTACTTTCGCTAGCAGACTTGGTGGTTCTACATTCGAATCATCCATGTCTACAACTAAGTCATCTAGGGTTACATCTGAGGCAGTTGTAGTTGAGGTTCGGAGAAGTTACAATCAAAGTTGAGTTTGTGGGAAGTGACTATAATTAAATTGGTTTCGAAATCCATATAAGCTAGTGGACGTGTTGGTAACTTAGTTAGGATGCATTATACAACGCCGCTTGATTACGGAGGTACCCCAACCTAAGGCACTTCCCACGTCTTAGAGTCATAGTGTGAGGTCGCACACTGACCAAGACCACAGACTACCCACTACACTTGAGAATTAAATAAATCAATAAACCATTTCCAATCTTACCTTTCCCATTATCAAAATCCATAAACATAATATCTAAATAATATGAGAATACACTCACATGCACACTTATGAGCAATTAATTACAATATAAAAGTAATTTATATGGGAAATGTTGGAAAGAAAGGTAAATAGGGGGAGATACATACAAGCCACGTGAAAAGTTTTTTACATTGCAAGTAGAAATAAATTTTAGATGTTTATGCCTTCGTACTTGTTTCTTTTATATCCATATTAAATGCCTGTTAATTTTTGTACTATGAATTATGGGTGTACTAACGCTCGTTGATACGTCTTCTTCCTAAGATGTTTTGACAAGCAAGGAGCCTGTTGCATAGTAGTAGGTTGATGTCTTCTGAGGATCGTGTATATAGCAGACGGTACGATGTCTTTTGTTTCAATTTTTGGTTCAACTTATGATGTAATATGCTTTCCAAGGTTCAGGAAAGCGGTATGCGTATGCATTCGGACAGGTCACTGATTATCGATAAAGCGGTATGCGGGGGCATATGTGGGGTATATGCGGTTCTACGTGGCTTCCTTAATTTTTTATTTAAAAATAAATAAATATATGCAAAAGTGACTACAACTGAACAAAATTATGTATAATTGTGGTCCAACAGAAGTTCTAAGAAAATGACTTTCATATATAGCTCAAAACAGTCTCTATCAATAAATATTTAATACTTCAATAGAAAAGTTAGCAGACATAATAATTGACAACAATCACCAAAATATTTAAGTTTCCAAAAGAAAACTGAAATTTAACACAAATAGCATTAGTAGAGTACTAATTAAAATAGCATAAGAAAACAAAAATGTTCAGGCGATAATATTCTACATATTACAAAGAAATCCTAATCCATATCATCATCAAATTCCACTTCGATATTGTCTTCATCATCATCTTCACTGTCTTCCTCAAATGGGAACTCTTCCTCATTTTAGCCCGGCGACAAGGTTGAACCAGTAGCATGCCTTTGGCTTCTTCTATGTTGTATCAAATCTTCTGCACCAGTTGCATCAGCCACTAAGTTCCACGTCAACCCTAATCCTTGGAATACCTCATCTTCTTCATTTTCCCCACCAATCCAATCTCTCACGTGGGTTCTATCATTTGTGCCAAATGGATCACTACGTTTTTTAAGACGGCGATCTCTCAACTTGGCGTTGAATCTGATATACACCAAGTCGTTTAACCGCTTGAATTCAAGCTTGTTCCTTTTCTTCGTGAGAATCTACAAAATAAAGAAAAACATATGATTTACTACCTCATTAATGATGCATAATATTTGATATGTGTGGCACCAATTTTACAGTCTTACCGCCTCAAAAGTGCTCCAATTCCTTTCACAACCCGAGGAAGAGGCTGTCAACTTTAGAACTTTCATTGCCATTTCTTTCAAATGTGGCGTTTCCATGCCATACAATCCCCACCAACGGGCTATTTATAAAAACAAATAAGTAATAATAGTTAAATATATAAGTGTATGCAATCTAATGAGATAAATAGTAATACTTAAATATATAAGTGTATGAAATCTAATGAAAATTTATACCTGGATTGAAATCATCATCAATGATGGACCCCTGTTTGACAACCAAAGGTTTGCCAAATGATCCTTCTGCCCTTTCATATAATGGCAACTCCTTCCTAGTGATGATATCTTGGATCTCTAAATCAGGATAGAAAATATCCATACAATCCAAGAATCCCTTCAGAGCAAGACCTTCCCTCTGGATTTGATCATTGTCCCTATAAAAGAAATAGGGATTCAAAAAATATGCAGCAAGGTGGAGGAGGCTATCCAACCTCCCTTTAGACTTTGAATCAACGGCATCAACAAAATATTTGTAAGATGCGTTCACATCTTTGAAAATGCTCATGATCTCCTTTCTTGCATCTTGTAATTCACCATATACAAACCCCATAGCCGGTCTCTTATCTCCATCAACAATTCGCAGAACATGTACCAATGGAGAAAAGATCTTCAAGGTCAAAGAGACTTGAGTCCAAAATGAAGGACTCAGAACTATGGCCGAAGCCATTTCCCCCTTCTTCGTCTTGTACCATTTACACGCTCTCCATTCACCAGAAGAAGACATAAGCCTCAACTTGTCCTTCTTGTCCATCACTGATTGCAAGGTGAGATATGTGGTAGCAAATCTTGTTGTTCCTGGCCTCACTATCTCCCCCTTTTACGTAAATTGTCTCATCAAACTCAATGTTTTTGCATGATTGTATACGAAGACAGTTAATGTCCTTGCCTTTGTAATGGCATTTTTCACCTTGGACTCTTTACCGATCTCCTCAAGCATAAGATCGATGCAATGTCCCGCACACGAACTCCAGAAGATCTGTGGGTACTTGATTCTCAAAATTCTGCCAGCAGCCATATTTGCAGATGCATTGTCTGTCACTACTCGGACTACTCCCAACTTTCTCAATGGACTTATCCACTAAGGAAGCAATGTAGTCGGCAGTATGAGAATCTGCAGACGAGTCAATTGACTTCAGAAAACTGGTCCCAAGCTCACAGTTGACGTAGATGTTCATGATGCTCCTTCCTCTCCTATCAATCCAAGCATCTGTCATAATGGAACATCCAGAACTCTTCCATGAATTACGATGCCCTTGCAAGAATTCGTGTGTTTCCGTAACATGTTCCTTCAAAAGTGTTTCTGTGAGCTCATAGTATGTTGGAGGCCTGTAGGATCTTCCATACTTCCCAATTGCTTCGCACATTCGAAGAAAGGAGTCACATTTGACAACATTGAAAGCGATGTCATTATCATAGAAATACTTTGCCACGAATGAATTCACACGTGCGCGTTCCTCCTTAGCAAATGCATCTTTAATTGTTGATTGGAGAAGACTCTCCGCTGGCATATCATCTGTAGAAGTTCGAGGCCTTTTCCCATCCCTCTCCTCTTCAGTCAAGGGTTGATTAATCTTGATAGAGACATCCCCTTGAATGGCTTTCATTCTCGCAGTCTTCTCATTCTTCTTTACTTTAATTCCCTCCATGTTATCCTTAATTTCATTCTTCACATCAGGAGTCACCTTGGGACAAGATGATGTATTGCCTTTAATATGAGCCAAATGTTGCTTCATGCGATTAATCCCTCCGATGACAACCTTTCCACATAATCGGCTAGTAACCATGCCAGGGGTACTTGGATTAGCTAGAAAAGCATACTTCCATCCCGGATCAGTGGAACCAGGAGGAACAAAAAACTCCATTGTATCACTCCTATGAGTAGGAGGCTCACTTCCGGTTCCAGGCGTAGGAGAAGAACCACTGTCAGATGGTAGTCTGGAGGCCATAGTTGCCTAACATTCAATCATAATTAGAAAACATCATCAACAAAATATTAAATGTTTTAATAAATTGAATTAGTATAGAATCAAAAAATTCTAGACGCAATGGTAATTGCTAACGACGTGTATTTGGAGATGTAGATGTATATCTTGGATAATGTAAATCTAAAACACAATAAAGTAATGTATATAGAGTTTGTATCATTGTAATAAAGTAATGTATATAGTGTCCAATAATAAAGGGATATATCACCATGGTATAATAAAGCAGGAGCCACCTCTGCTTGTCGATTTTTATGTTCAGCAATTCTATTTTGCTCATATGCCCCTAATTGTACTGGGGAAGAAATTACAGGACTGTCATTTTTGTTACATTGTCAATCTAGTTTGAAGTACTCACTACCTCCATCAGTATATATGAGCTACTTTTATGACTGTAAACAATTGAGTCCGAATATATGTCGTAGATTGTAGGCATATGGGCTTTGAAAATTATTGAAAACACAGAAACATGTTTGCTATAATCATCAATGAAGGAACACAATATTTTTGAACTTAATTGGATGGAATTGGATATGCCCACATATAGGGAAAAACAATAGCAAAGGGTTCACTACTAATCATATTTGTAAGAGGTAGAAGATTTTTATGACTTTAGGCTTGAACAAATAACACATAAATAAACAGAATTAGAGATATTTATAAAGGAGTGTGCGAATCGACCTGGTGTCGCGCTAGGAGGCGGTGCCGCGGTGGAGATGAGAGGAGGAAGCAGCGTTGGGAGGCGACGAGGCGGAGGAGCTTGGAGGAGGTGGCGATGGAGGCGTAGGGGGATCGTGGAGGCGTCGTGGGCTCGCACAGCGCAGGAGGATCGTGGAGGCGACGAGGTGGAGGAGCTTGGAGGAGGCGGCGATGGAGGCGTAGGAGGATCGAAGGCGACGAGGCTTTAGGATATCGTGTATCGGGTATCGGGGGAATGGGGGTTAGGGTATCTGGGTAACATGTGGAATCGGGTATGAGACCGGGTAATCGGGTAACGGGTCCGGATACATGTCACAGCGCGAAGCGGGTGCACAGTTCGCATATGCGGCCGCACAGCCCGCATATGCGGGACACATATGCACACTAGCCGCATACAGGGGGGCTTCACGAATGCGGCGCTGTTAGGGGTCCGCACGCGCATATGCGGCCGCATATGCGGCCGCTTCAACCGATTTCGTGAACATTGATGCTTTCTTCGTCTTCAGCCATATATTTTGGGATCTACATGTACATTGTAATACATTCTTTTGTTACATGTAATGTTATATGGAAATGAATGAATAGTGGCGGCATTTCTTCTTATCTATGTGGTTTATTCATTGAATGCGAATGTCATGTTAGAAACACGTGAAATTTCCCCACATTTTCAGTAGCTTGTGCGATCTCTAGCGAATATACTGCCGTGAAAGTGTTGTTAAAGGGTACCGGATCCGAGGGTGTTCACATTTACTGCATGATATCATAAATGCATGCCATCAAGAAAGCGAATACATGCCAGTTCGAACAATTTTGTACATGTTTGGTACAACATGAGGGCTAAAAGATCGCAAGCCCCTCATACAGGCTAGTGAGATGCTTGTATGAGATGCTTGTAGTGCTCAACAGAAGTAGAATCACCCATAGATGAAATTTAGATACACATATATATATGTCCGGAAGATGTATCTTTATTGTCTTCTCGGAGTATATCTGTTCAAGATCCTCCCACATATCCTTAGTTGTGTCCTTGTAAAATAGATTCGAGGCAATGCGTGCCTTCACATTGTTGGTTATCCATCTGATAACCTGGTAGTTGTCTATCTGCCACTTGTTGTAGTCTTTGTCCTCATATGGAGGGACTTTAATCAGGATATAAATTTATGTAGACCACCAATGAACATCTTAAAATAACGAGACTAGAGCACATAATATTCGGTGCCCTTGAGTTTGATAATAGTGCCTTGTGCCATCATGTTCGTGGACAAGGACTTTGTCTCAACAGCAGATGTCATGGTAGTCAGATATAGAGATGAAGAAGGCCATGTGGTTGATCAAGTATGCACAAGAGGGTTGATAAGTGCCTTAGATTACACGTTTGGGCATGCAGAAGGTCTGAAAACACGTTGCACAACATATCAGGAAGTCCTCGGGGACCTTGGCACCACCTAGGTGGGTGCAAAAAGTGCCTGGTAACGTCTCACAAGTCCCAAAGGATCCTGACGGAGGCCTAGGAGGTTTGAGTGGAGTGAAGCCTTGGGGGCAAAGAGGAGGGGTTCAAGAGGTCTTGGCAGAGGTCCAGGAGGGATGGACAGAGCCTTAAGGGCATTATCGGATAGCGATGGAAGTTTCGAGAAGCCTTGGAGGCCTGGGCACACCCTTGGTGAGGTGTAGTTGCTACCTGAAGCTCCCTAGTGGGGCTGGTATCGCACCAATGAAGTTGTAGCGACCGCTGGAAGGGGTTGCAGCACACTCAAGAAGGTGCAATAATCGCATCAATGTGATGGACGGGCCTCACGCGTAGCACGAGTCGAGGAAGGAGGGCCCACACCTGCATTCGAAGGTTGATGAGAGACTTGGAGGTGGGGGTAGAATGATTTTCGATCAGAATCCTGGCCTAGGACCGTTGCACTGATACCATGTGGAGAAAAAAATGAATTATCATTGTACTCAACAAGTCT
This sequence comes from Ottelia alismoides, assembly GCA_037367405.1. Lineage (NCBI taxonomy): Eukaryota > Viridiplantae > Streptophyta > Magnoliopsida > Alismatales > Hydrocharitaceae > Ottelia > Ottelia alismoides. The sequence continues at coordinate 64,642 of JAZKJV010007730.1, forward strand.
AGGGTCTCTTATATAAAGAGAAAATCTTAGAGAGTAAATAGTACTAGAATGACCTTGAAGAGTTACAATGCCGAAATAAAATAGACATAACAATAATTCTAACAATTTACATGCAACAACCACCTGGATTCGCTGCTGAGAGAGAGTGTCTGAAGGTTTGCAGATTTCATAAGATGATTTATGGTCTTCAACAAAGCTGAAGAGTATAATTTCAGAAGCTTTCGGATTTGATAAGGCAATAAGGATTCGTCAGATTGACTGCATATCGCATAATGTTTATTCAGAGGTCTCAGAGAGGTACATTTGCCATATTTGTTTATGTTGATGATTTTATTGTCACCGGGGATAATGTGTAGGACATCCACGCAACTAAGGATTTTCTAGGTCAACAGTTCGTGTTCAAGGACTTTGGTAGTCTATGTTACTTCCTTAGACTGGAATTCTCTAGGAATCAGTGAGGTCTTGTGATGATCCATGGGAAGTACATTTAGAATCTTCTATCTGACATGGGCATCTGATTACAAGCCTGCCATTGCTTCCATTGTAATACACGTTTTGAATAGTCTTGAGTTTTTGTAGAATATCTCTACATATACTATGTTTTGGATGTTAGCAAGCGTATTTCAAGGAAATATTAGATTGATAGTATTCACACTTTACAGTTAACGTAGTCAATAGATTCGCCTTGATGCACCGATTTTATTGAAACTTGTTTTGTGTAAATCAGAGAACATCTGGAATAATTATGACTTTAAAAGGATCTCTGAATTTTGTAGAAGTATGGTAGAAGCTTATAAGAAGGAGAAGCTACCACTGGTATAGGGCCCAGGAGGTTACATATCTATGCTCATTAGACCATAATCATGTCATTAAGACAAATCATAGGACACGTGACATTGTACATTCAGGACATGTGTCAATGCACAAGAGTACCATGTGTCATCATTCTAAGACTAACATGTGTCCTACACATCATTAAGACTAATTAAACGTGATTAGCATTAATTACCCGTCATTAGTGATAATTAAGTATCATTAGCAAAAGTAGAATACATGGAGGGCAAATCATGGGACACGTGTCGTTACATATTCAGGACAAGTGTCAATATCCAAGAGGACCATGTCTCGTCGTTCTAAGACTAACATGTGTCCTAGTGTAGCCTCATACTTGTGCAACAAGTTTTCTCATGAATAAGCCATGTGCCATGGTGTATGAATGGCAAGCGTTGCCATGTATCTTCATACATGGAAGAGAGGCAACATGTGTCTTGGAGCCTCCCTTACATGTTGATACATGTCACACATGTAAAGGGGGTGGAGGCCTATATATACCTATGACCTCCCCACCATTCTAGTCACTTCATCCCACGCCACTCTCACCACCTTAGAGCCACAAGGCTGTCGAGGTCGTTGGAGGAGCACGATAAGAGTGACGGCGAAGCTCTGTCAGTGAACGAGAGCGCATTAAAAGCCGTAACGAAGTTCTGGCCGCCATCAAGCCATAGTACTCAATCTGAGATAGTTATAGGGGATATTCACTAAAGAAGGCAATCCCGACTAAAAATCAGGTGAGGGATTCTCAAGCGCTATTTTAAAGCTATAATCTTTAGCTTTTATGCATGGTTTTGAAAAGCAAGTATGCAATCGTGTTTTCTAAAGCGTTTACCTGTGAATTGCAAGTACCAGATACTAGATACGAAATCAGGTCTTTAAGAAGTGTTTCAAAAGTCGTTTCAACTGTTTTATCATGATAACATGTTTTCAAGCATATGATTCTTTGTGGAACATGAAACATAAATTTCACTGATTAGATTTGAGCTTTATATAAAACAAACATGTTTGAACAGTCACTATGCCATAGGTATCGGTTTTCATGTTCTTAATAGTTTTCAGTTGCAAAGAATATGCATGATATGCCAGATTGTTTTATGTTCATAAATTAACTGTTATGAGCCTGAATTAGCAAAAGTACAGATTATTAGTGGCAAGAAAGGAATCAAAATCAAAAAGTAAGCACCACAGTAGCTATTTTATACAAGTCATGAACCAACCATTAGATATGGTGATGTCATTAGATATGACCCTGAAACAGCCATTAGATATGGCAAACCATTAGATATGGTATCAAGAGGACTTTGGGTCCGCATTCTGTATACATATAATATAGGCTTTGGGTCGTATGCAGGGTGTTTTTGATCTTTGGGACCGTCTGCGCTTATGGCTTATCTTTGTTTCAGCTTTCTTGAGTCGATAACTTAGCCACAGTGGTGATTAATGCAAACAGCTCAATAGTGACAATTATGTTTCAGTTTATCTTCTATTGAAGTGACTTCAGTGTTCAATTGCAAAACTAGCATGTTGTTATATGATTACTGTCATAAAGTCTCTTTCAAGCTATTTCCAAGTTATCAACATAAATTTTGGTATGATGCTCATATTTCAACTTTTAGCTATAAGTAAAAAGCTTGAGATCCTTCCACTGGGTCTAAGCTCATAAATGGGTTTAGACTCATCCTGTTATTTTATAATTATGTACAGATCAATAGAATTACGACCAGAAGGAGAAAGGACAGAATCACGACCAGAAGGAGAAAGGACTGCTTACACACTAGAAGGAGGCGGTGTTCGTTGTTTTTTTGTACTGTCTGCTGTTTTTGAAAGGAGTTGTAATAGAACTTGTGTAAGACACGTCTTTGTAATGTGGACTTTAAATACAAAGAAGATATGTTTGATGAGATTGCCCCATGTGTACTTTGAGGATAAAGGTGAAGAAAGATCTCTATCGCGGCACGTTCCGGTTAGCGGGACGGGTCGTGACATCCATGGACCCGGGCATGAAGCTTTGTGGTGACGATACTGAGGAGGTAGACAAGAGGAGGTACATGAGTTGGTTGGGAAGTTCCTATATGTGACCATCACTAGGACAGATATATTCTTTGTAGTTCATGGAGAAGCCTAGAAAGGCACATATGGATGCAGTTGATGATATGATTATGACGTATCTGAAGCGGAAGACTTCACCTAGCACTAGTCTTCTATTTAGCATAGGCACATCCCTTGCCATTACAGCTTGTGCAGATGCAGATTATGCGTGATGCCCCAAGGATAGGAAGACTACCTCTGGTTGTGTAGTGTTCATAGGGAGTTCCTTGATATCATGGAAGAGCAAGAAGCATATGGTGGTCTCAAAATCCAGTGCAGAGTCAGAGCACAAAGCCCTAGCTCAGGGGAGTACAGAGGATATGTGGTGGCTAGATATAATCTTACTGAACTAACTATTGAGGCGTCTCTTCCCATACACCTCCAATGCGATAATCAGGTTGTTGTCTTCATTGTTTACAACTCCTTCCATGAGAGGACCAAACATATAAAGGGATATTGTCTCTACACTCGATATATGATTCGGAATTGTTTCATCTCCACCACTCATGTTAGCCAAGGAGATCAGGCAACAAGCATGTTTCACCAAGGCCCTAACCAGAGGGTCGTTCTAGACAACCTTGGGAATGTTGAGATATTGGTTATTGTTTAGATATTTGTATCTATTCATATTTTTTCTCATTTCTGTTTTCGTTATGTACCTATTATATAATTAACCCATGGCATTCTCCTATATAAGCAAGTTCGAGGGTCTCTTCTATTATATGAAATTCTTTTCGTCCAACATGCTATCAGAGCAACGGTCCTAAACCAGGGTTCCCGTATCCCAAAACCATAACCCTGTCCGTCGTCCCTCTGCTGTCGTCGATAGCCGCCGACATCCTTCCCAGCCGCTGCGTCCTAGAGGCACCCCCGACAGCTGTTGCAACCTTGTGGCACCCCCCTGCGACCATCGTCGCTGTCTAGCGGCATCACTTTCGACCGTCGCCACCTTGTAGCATTCTTGTTGCACGTCGGGCATAGTGGCCTTTGTGCTTCTCGTCGTCATCCAACAGTGTGCTTGCGAGGTGGTCGATTAGTTGGTTGCAACCGCTCTCGCAGGTTGTGGGTTGATCTTATCTTCTGCGGACCGCAATCCACCTATTGCTGCTGCATTTTATGGCCTGATTTCAACCGGAAATTGTGATTAAGGAAATGTAAATCACATTTTTCGGCTCTAGACTACATCAAGGGTTAGAAAGGATGGTTGTATGAGTCTGTACGTATAACCAATCCTTCATATGATTGTGTAAACTCGCTCAGAGTATTCTACTCAGTTTTATTCCGGATTGTCGGCGTTCTTTTACTATGTCAGAGAACAAGGGTGATGTTTTTTCATCGTCCGATGCCTTTAAGGGCCCGGCTCCCATCATGAAGATGGATGGGACCAACTACAAGTTATGCTCCATGCAGTTTCGCACCCTTATGCAATGCGATAACAATGAGCACATTCTGACGGATTCAGAGCCGATGGACAAGACCGAGGCATGATGATGCGTATGCTCGGATGTGGCTCTCTGGAACTCTAACTACAGGGATTGTCTATGACAACGTCAATCAATCCACAAACGAAGGCTATGTGGGACATCTTAGCAGAGACATCTGGACGGATAAAGAATAACAACAAGATTCTACAATTGCAGTATGATATTTTTTTCGACCAAGCAGAATGGTCGATCTCTTTATGTCCACTTCTCGCATCTTAGAGGCATGTTTGAGTGTCTGTATAGCTGTATGCCAATTAACAGCAGTGTTGAGTAGCAACAGGCATACCGAAATGCCACTATGACAAGAGTTTTTTTGTCTTCCCTTGACTATGAGTACGACGGAAGCACGTACTCAACTACTTATTGGAGAGACGATACCTCCAATGGAGGAGGTCTACAAGCGATTGAGCTGGATCACTACTTCATCTACTACCATGGCCCAAACTTTCTCTGATATGGTAGCTTCTCTGGCAGAAAAGGTACTTCACAATTTCGAGGGCGTAGACTACGTGGCCGAGGAGGACCTCAACATGGCCCGTGCTCACATCACCACCGTCCAGGTTATTCGGAGGAGACATATTATCTGAAGCACGGGTATACTGCGTCTGCCCATGTTGCTCAGCAGACAGAGCCTACTTCAACTCCATCTCATGATGTGTGGTTTGTTGATATTGTTTCTAGACTGAGAGAGATGATGACTACTCCAATCATTTCAGTTGTAGGTTCTTCAGATGTCGCAGCTACGTCTAGAGCTTTTTTGAGTTCGTCAAGTATTGCTTATCCACTTATCAGTAGTAGAAGTTTCGATTTGACTGATTGGATCATGGACTATGGAGCATCTAATCATATGTGTAGCGATTGAGTACAATTCAGTAATTACAAGTCTATCCCTCTTGGTAGATCAGTGGTGATTTCTCTAGCTCCCTCGATGCATCTGAAGAATGTCTTACATGCTCCAGCATTTCAGATGACTCTTTTTTCTATTAGGTCCCTCAATGCATCTACCCCATTGTTGGTCAGTGGGAGATTGTTCTATCTCTCTCGATGCATCTACATAATGTCTTACATGCTCAATCATTTCAGATGAATCTTTTGTCTATTAGCCAGATTACAAAAGATGTACATTATCGTGCTATATTTAATCCTTCTTCTCTTGTGTTTCAGAATATATTCACAAGCAGGGTGATTGGATGTGGCCGTGAACAGAGAGGGCTTTACGGATTAGTCCAACCACAGTGTATTGATGCTGCTACTATTCCTTTTGGATTTGTTTCTCCTTTAATGTAGCATCTTCGTTTTGGACACCTTCCTCTGCAAAAGTTGTCATGTTCTCGATCTCTACTCATACTACCTTAGAGTGTGAGGCATGTCAGCTTGGGAAGCACCATCGTTCTTCTTCTCCAAGTCATCAGAGTCGTCACAGTAGTCAGCCGTTTGAGTTGTCTCATTTTATTATCTGGGGTCCTTGTCGTGTTCCTGATCAGCAGGGACATCAGTTCTGAATGGTTAGTGTGGATGATTTCTCTAGATTATCTTGGTTTTCTTTTAAAGAATAAGTCTAAAGCTGGTCATGTGATTAAATCGTTTCTTATTAGGATTAAGAATATTTTTCCGCTAATGTAAAGTTTATTCACACTGACAATGCCTTGGAGTTTTCTACTTTATAGTTGTCAAGCTTTCTCAGATCTCTAGTTATTGTTCATCTGACTTCTTGTGCTTACACTTCACAACAGAATGGTGTTGCAGAATGCAAGCACTATCATCTTTTGGATGTCATGAGAGCTCTTTTGATCCAGAGTCGAGCTCCTCATTTGTTCTGGGGTGATGTGGTCCTCACTGCATGTTACTTAGTAAACCAAATACCTTCTACTATTCTTGGAGAAAAGGTTCCTTTCATGATTTAATTTCCCGAGAGGGGCCTAGTCTCCCTTACTCCCAGGGCTTTTAGGTTTGTGGCATTTGTCCACAATTTTACTCATGGTCGTGACAAGCTCTCTCCTATAGTTGTGAAATGCGAATTTGTTGGCTATTCTCGTACCCAAAAAGGGTATATTTGTTTTGAGCATGTAGGGAGAAAGTATTGTTAATGCCGATGTCGCATTTTTCAAGTCTATTATGTATTTTTCTCGTACAAGTGACCAGTTATCTAACTCGGATTCTGGTTCGAATGTCTTTATTCCACCACCTTTGTTATCCCCATCAACAACACCTCATGTCGAGTCTCAGTCATCTCCACCTCCACCTCCTCCACCACCTCCACTACCGTCTACCTCGACACAGTTCCTATACGGTTTTACATTCGCAGGTCCTCTGCTCATGGGCCTTCTGTGACATCCAACATGCCTTAGGTATGTAATGAATACATTGTTTCTACTAATTGCACTATTGATATGCATGTTCCACAGGATACTGTTCAAGAGGAGTTGATATCGACGAATAGAGACTCTGATGACCTGGATGTAGCTATTACCTTGAGCAAGTCGCGTCGTAACTGTGCCACTTATCCTCTAGTTGCTCATGTTTCCTTGGACTGTCTTTTAGAGGAGTACATGAGGTTTATTGTAACACATTCTGCTGTTACTATCACGCGAACATATCAGGAGGCCATATAGGATAGTAGTTGGCGACTTGCTATGGAAGAGGAGATGGCAGCTTTGTAGTTTTGCGGTACATGGAGTGTTATTTCTGCTCCTCTAGGTGCCTCTGTTGTGGGTGCGAATAGATCTTTACGATGAAGCAACATGCAGATGGCAATATGGATCACTATAAGGCAAGACTTGTAGAACGTGCGTTCACGCAGACCTACGAGGTGGACTATCAGGATACCTTCTCTCTGATGGCCATGCATTCGACATTGCGTAATTCTTTTATCAAATGTTTCACATAACTGGCCTCTCTACCAACATGATGTAAAGAATGCATTTCTATATGGCGATCTGTAAGAGGAGGTATATATGCAGCAACCACTGGGGTTTGCAGTTGAGGGGGAATCTCCGAATGTGTGTACGCTCCACAAGGTGATTTACGGCCAGAAGCAGAGTCCGAGAGCTTGGTACCAGAAGCTTTCAGAGTTGATAGAGCACCAGCGGTTTTGAGCGGTCAACTGTGGATCACTCGCTGCTTTTCAGAGGACATAGAGAGGTACCATTGCTATTCTTGTCTATGTTGATGAAATCAGTGTCACGAGTTATGATTAGCAGGGCATTCAGGATGCCAAGGAGTTCCTAGGTCAACAACTTGTGACAAAGGACCATGGCAATCTTCTATACTTGGATTAGAGTTCGCCAAGAACCAACGTGGTCTTTGTAATGACCCAGAGGGAGTTTGTGACCGATCTTCTTCTAGAGTTAGGTATGACCCAGATGGTGCAAACATGCTACTACCCCTATGGATCCAAGTATGCGATTATATTATGATGACACTGAGGAGGTACATAAGAAGAGATACATGGAGCTTGTTGGAAAGCTCATATATGCTACCATCATCAGGCTAGACATATCCTTTGTTGTGAGCAAGGTGAGCCAGTTCATGGAGCAACCTAGGAAGGTTCATTTGGATGTTGTTTATATGATTTTGAGATATTTGAAGATGTCACATGGTACTGGTCTTATATTCAACAGAAGTATGTCCCTTGAGATGACAACTTGTGCAGATGTAGATTATGTACATGCCCAATAGACAGAAAATATACTTCTGGCTTTGCTATTTTTGTTGGGAGCTCTCTTGTGTCATGGAAAGCAAGAAGCAGACAGTGGTTGCTAGATCCAATGCAGAATCTGAATACAAAGCCATGGCTCATGGGAGCATAGAGATGATGTGGGTTAGATTGGTCGTGACTGATCTTGCTGTTGAGGTTCCTCTTCTCATGTAGCTTTTATGTAAGAATAAAGAAACTGTATTTGTTGCCACTAATCCTACATTTCATGAACATACCAAGCCTATAGAGGTGGATTGCCACTATACCAGAGACATGATCCTGAAGGGTCTCATATCTACCTCCCATGTTTCTACCAGAAATAAGACAGTTGATATTTTCACCATGGCCCTTGCTAGAGGTCCATTTCAGAGATGTTCCAAGCTGAGCGTGATAGACATATATGCTCCAACCTGAGAGGGAGTATTGAGATATTTATATCTCTTCGAATTCATTTCTCATTTTGTTTTCATCATGTAACTCTTATGTAATTAACCCAGGGCTTTCTCCTATGTAAGAGAGCCCTAGGGTCTCTTCTATTATATGCAATTATGTTCTTCCAATAGTTATCTTTTATTTATTTTATGTATCCACTTTCCTTTTCGTCTATTTTATGTAATTTGCCCAAAAGGTTTCTTGTAACATCTGGATCTGCACAAACTCAAATCTGATCCAATTTTGGTTCAATTAACCTAAATAAAGTTGTTAGTCAATGTTAAACCGATCAACTGATTGTGAATCAAAAGTCGTTCGGGAGAAATTGATCGAAAATCGCATCGTAATGCATGCCCGAAAAAGCCGCTACCAAATCCAAAAACCGCAAAACGAACCGAGACCGTCATTAAATCTGATTCGACAAAATAAGACTAAGGAAATCAACCGTTCGTCAATCGGAGATCAATAGGTATTTTTAAATCACAAAATTTAACTCCAAACAAAAATCGCATCTCAAAAAATGCGGAATTTAAACCCGATCAGAAGTATATCAATATTATACTCATTTTGATCGCCGTTCGGAGACGATCAAATCAAGATATTGCCCGGCGAAATCAAAAACTCAATGCGCGCACACGGATAAATTTTTTTCAAAACATCTCAAATAAATGAACAAAACATAAAAATTGTAACAGTAGCCACTAGCTCGGCCAAATTCCAATAGAAAAAATATTTAAAATTTTTAATTTTGCTATCTGTTTAGCAGTAGCCATTTGGCATGTTGTTCTCCCTCTATTTGGCATTTAAGAACCCCCTTCACATGTAAATCGCTAAAGCCTCTCTTCTTGGTTATATAAACACCTCCAATCTCTTCTTTTGCCCCCATTTCCAGCCAATAAGAACTCTAATCTCCTTTTCTTGGAAGTTGTTGCTTCTTGCTGAAGGCTGAGAACTTCTCATATCAACAAATCAAAAGCCCCTTCTCAAAGTCTGAAAGTCCAGGAACAATCCCACCTTCCTTTGCTACCAAACATGATTCAATCGTCCCTTTTTGTTGCTCTCTGTAGAGATATATGTTATGTTATGCGGTTATGTTATTTGTATTTTTCCTATTTTCTGTCTTCTTATGAACTCTTTTTGTAATTTACCCATATGCGTCCCTCCTATATAAGAGAGCCTAAGGTTTGTGGAATAAATGATTCTCTAATTTCTTCCAACATGGTATCAGAGCGGCAGTCCTAGATCGAAGCTCAAATACCTAATCCTAATACTAATCCCCACTTGTCGGCTTCTCTCTCTCGCGCGCGCGTCTTCCGCCGTCGGCGCCGTCTCTCTTGCGCGCCTCCTACGAGTCGTCTACGCGTAGCCACCACACCGTGCGCACACCGAAGCCGTTGCCTTTGACCGGCCAGTGCGTCGCCACCACACTGCGCGTACACCGGTGCCGTCGACTCGCACGCCGCCCTCTTGCGCGCTGGTGACCTAGCGGCTGTGCAACTGTGTGCCCCCTTGCACGATGGTAACCTAGAGGTTGTGTGACTGTGCCCCACTTAGCCCCGCGAGTGCACGCCTAGCCCCACGAGTCTGTACGCTTTCACGCGGGCTATTGTGTGCATGTCTTCATCGCCGACTAGCCTTTTTACATGCTGAGATTGGGTACATGAGTCTACACATGCAATCCAATCTCTTTATGTTGGTGTAGACACAATCCAGTCAAGTATTCAGCCCTGGTCTTCTCAAGCCGATATGTCAGAGAACAAGGTGGATATTCCCTCCATAGGCGCCTTCAGAGGTCCCGTTCCCATAGTCAAGATGGATGGGTCAAATTATGAATCGTGGGCCATGCAGTTCATGAGTATGATGAAGTCTACTGGTAAGAAACACATTCTTACGTGGAAGAACCAACTGAGATGATTGGGGCTAACGCCCCATGGGAGGCGGATGATGCATATGCCAAAGTTTGTCTCTCAGGTACGTTAGCAATAGAGATGCCAATGATATACCCCATCAGCCCACAACCAAAGTGATGTGGGACATTCTGGATGCGGAGTATTCACAAGACAAGAACAAGATGAAGATTTTACAGCTCCAACATGATATCTTCACCATCAAACAGATTAGACGACCATTACACTCTTTATCTACATCCCTACGTGGGATGTTTGAGAAGTTGTACAGCTTTATGCCTCTCACGTCTACTCCTGAGCAGCAGAAGACCTATAGGAATGCCACCATGGTTGGCATATTCCTCGCAGCACTAGATCCATAATACGAGGCGGCACGGCCTCAGATATTGGCAGACTCTACTATTCCTTCTATGAAGGAAGCTTTCCGCAGACTCAATCGTATAATTGTCCCATCATCTACTACAAATCAGACATCCTCAACAATGGCAGCATCTCGAGGTTGCGACGGTTCCTCTTCATTCCGTGGATGTGGACCTCGAGGAAGGGGAGGTCGTGTTCGCCAACCATGTACTTGCTCTCATCGCCCTGGATATACTGAGGATACATGCCACTCCAAGCATGGATTCCCGGCTTCTGCACTAGTGGCTGAACAAATTGAGCCTCCGGCTGCTTCCTCTTTGGACCAACGCTTTGATGATCTTGTAGCTTGTCTAAGGGGTATTATACCTCTATTTGGTCCTGTGACATCTTCACCTGTATCTGAAAGTCATCCAGATCAACATCCTCTGCGCGCAAAGCTCCGCGCCACCGCCTTCCTTCGACGCTGCCATTCCCGCATACACCCCCCCTGTCGCGCCCCGCCTACCTCTCCCCGACACCCCCCTTTCCCTCCTCCCCTGCAACCACCAGCCACCTCGGCCATTACCGCCACCACCGCCAACGCCCCAACCAGCCACTGGATATCACGCCGCCGTTGTTTCCCACTGGACGCAGGCCCACCGTGTTGCCGGAGGCATCCAGCAACCTTCTCACCACCGACCAGGTCTGAAGCCCGCCAAAACCTCTTGTCGGTTGTGGTATGAGAGCCCTTCTAGCTTATTAATCCACCGCATAATATTAGTATTGTGGAATGTTATGTTGCTGCTTGGTTTGGTGACGTATTGAGATCCCTAGATACTGCAACATCGCTATACTTTCCCAGGAACTTTTAACTATTCGACTTTCCCTGAATTTGTGGTGAAATCTGTGCTAGAACTCGAGTATTTGTTGTCAATTGTTGCTGATTTTTTGTCATCTTTTTACCACCAGTTAATTCATCGCATTTCAATCTCCAGAGTTTCACCTTGCATGTCATTTACTTGTTTCAGTCATTTGGTCCCTTAGCACAAATTTTAGGGTTGCACTTTAGTTTGCATCCTAGCGATTCCAAATAGGTTGCATCAGATACTATGGAGTGGATTATGGATCCTGGTGCTACACATCATCGGTGTGGAGACCGGGGTCAACTTTCAGCTTACAAACAGGTTTCTCCAGGACGCACTGTGGTTATTGCAGACGGAACACATTCCCCAATTACTGGTCAGGGGGAGATTAGCTTGCCACCTTCTATGCATCTAAAGAATGTGTTGCATGCACCTGATTTTGCTATGAATTTCTTGTGAATTAGCCATATTACGAAGGATTTACACTGTCGAGCCATTTTTGATCCATCTTCTCTTATTTTTCAGGACATCCTTACAGACAACGTGATTGGTCATAACCGTGAGCATGGGGGTCTCTATCGCCTTGTTCGACTTCCATATGCTGGAATCTCCTCTCTACCTACTGGGCCTGTTTCTCTATTTATGTATCACCTGTGCTTTGGACATCTCCCGCGTCAGAAGTTATGCCGTGTTCTTCCCCATATTTCACCTCACATGTCCTAACAATGTGAGGCCTGTCAGTTGGGAAAGAATCCCCGGTCTACCTTTCCCAGTTGTTAGAGTCGGAGTAGTACCTCTAATTTTGAGTTGTTTCATGTTGACATTTTGGGTCCGAGTCGCGTCCCTGATCATCAGGGGCACATGTTCTATCTTGTCATTGTTGATGATTTTTCTCGTTTGTCGTGGGTATTTTTACTAAAGAATAAATCTAAAGTTGGAAATGTTATCAAAAATTTCATAAATGATGTTCGTAATGTCTTTTCTGCTCCTGTAAAAATTGTAAGGACTGATAATGCCTTGGAATTTTGTACCAACTCTCTCAATAGTTATTTTTCAATGCAAGGAATTATCCACTAAACAACTTGTGCCTATACATCTTAACAGAATGGGATTGCGTAGAGAAAACATCGTCATTTGCTTGATGTCACCAGGAAACTTCTCATACAAAGTCGTGCTCCTCATTGCTTCTAGGGCGATGCGGTTCTTACGGCATGCTATCTTATCAATTGCATGTCATCGTCAGTCTTGGGTGAGAAACTTCTTTTTTCAGTGGTTTTTCCTGAAAAGGAATTGTTCTCACTTACACCTCGAGTGTTTGGCTCGGTTGCCTTTGTCCACCAGCTATCTATTGATAAGTTCTCTCCTAGAACTGTCAAATGTGTTTTCATCGGGTACTTCAGGACACAAAAAGGGTACCGGTGTTATGATCCGCTGTGCAGGAAATATTATGTTAGTGCTGACGTTACATTTTTTGAGTCTGTTTCGTACTTCTCCCCTTCGGGTGATACGTTGATGCCGTTTGACATGATGACTCCATATACATGCTACCTCGTCCACCATCACCACAACCATCTTTAGCAGTAACATCACATCCACCACTACCATCTATGCCTACACCGTCCTCCCTTCCCACTACAGTTCATGTTCCACCATTGCTTCTCCTCATGGTCATCGCTCATCATCTAGCTCGAATGAGGTATGTTCTGAGAATATTATTTCTAATGATGGATCTCATGGCTTACCTGAGCAGGCTTCGTCACAAGGGACGAATGAGGAGGCTACCGATTTTGATCTACCTATTGCGATTCGGAAATAGAAGCGAAGCTGTGCATCAAATCCTATAGCATCTGTGGTTTCTTTTGATCATATGCATGGGGAATTCAGGAACTTTACTACTGCTCTATTTGTTGTGTACATTCCACAAAATTACCAGGAGGCTTCGTTGGATAGTAGATGGCGATTAGCTATGTGGGAAGAAATGGCGGCTCTTCAGTCGAGAGGTACCCGGAGTCTTGTTCCTACTCCTACGAGCGTCTCTACGGTTGGCTGTAAATGGGTGTTCACAGTCAAGCACAATGCAAATGGTAGCATCGATAGATACAAGACACACCTAGTTGCACGAGGATTTACACAGACATATGGGGTGGATTATCTTGACACTTTTTCACCTGTTGCTCATCATTCCAACTTACGGATTCTTTATCTGTTGCTGTTATTCGAGATTGGCCATTGTTCATGTTAGATGTCAAGAATGCTTTTTTATATGGTGATCTTAATAAGGAAGTCTACATGCAAAAGCACCTGGTTTTGCTGTTGAGGGGGAGTATTCACATTGGTGTAGACTTCATAAGGCGATCTATGGCCTTAAGCAGAGTCATAGAGCTTGGTTCCAAAAGCTTTCAGGCCTGTTTGAAAACAGGGGTGCAAACGGTCCAATGCAGATCATTCCCACTTTATACAGAAAACATCTAGAGGTATGGTTGCAATTATGGTATATGTTGATGATATTCTCAATACAAGAAATGATATACAAGGAATCAAGAGGGCAAAAGAAATGTTGGGTCGTGAGTTTGTCACCAAGGACCTTGGAGTCCCTAGATATTTTATGGGACTGGAATTTGTCAGGAATAAACAAGGACTCATGATGACTCAAAGGAAATATGTCACTGACTTACTGAGTGAAACATGAATACTTGGATGTCGGCCTGCTACTTCTCCTATGGTTCCGAGCATGAAACTATATGATGATGATACTGACGAAGTGGATAGGAGATATAGGGAACTAGTTGGAAAACATCTTTATGTTACCATTACTATACCCGATATATCCTTTGTTGTCAGTTGGGTGAGTCAGTTCATGGAGCAACCACGTCAGGTACATATAAATGTTATACATATAATACTCAGGAATCTGAAATCATCTCCAGGTGCAAGACTATTATTTAAGAAAGGCAAAGAGATCACTATCTCAAAGCAAAGAGATCGCTATCTCAACATCTGTAGATGCAGATTATGCAGGATGTCCTAAAGATCGGAAGTCTGACACTGGATTTGCTGTATATGTTGGGGATTCTCTCATCTCATGGAGAAGCAAAAAGTAAACTGTTGTAGCAAGATCCGGTGAAGAGTCTGAATATAGGGTGATGGCCTAGGTTAGTACAGAAATGTTGTAGGTTAATGCTATTCTTACTTATTTATATATAGATGTGCCACTTCCTATGGCGCTGGAGTGTGACAATCAAGCTGCTATATTCATTGCAAATAATCCAGCATTTCATGTATGGACCAAGCATATTGAGGTTGATTATCACTTTATACGAGAAATGATTCAGAAAGGTTTTATTTCCACATCTCATGTTAGCTCAGGGAACCAGACCGCATATATTTTCACCAAGGCCCTACTTAGAGGACCATTCCAGAAGTGCTCGTCCAAGCTGAGCATGATCGACATCTATGCTCCATATTGAGGGGGTGTAGAGATATATGTTATGTTATGCGGTTATGTTACTTTGTATTGTATCCTATTTTCTATCTTCTTATGAACTCCTTTTGCAATTTACCCATAGGCATTCCTCCTATATAAGAGAATCTATGGTTTGTGGAATAAACAATTCTCTGATTTCTTCCAACACTCTCCGTGCATGTACAAGCAAAAACTCCACTACAACCTCTATGTATTCCTTATGATATCAACCATCAATCATCTTCCTTATCGTGGTAATGTTCAAGTTTGATTGCTGCACTGATTTCAAACTGAAAAGGGGGGGCGTGGTTTATAATCACATGTTGTCAACGTCATTAATGAGTGTAACTTATGTTTCTTTTTGGGAAGATGCATGTGCCCTTAAAATGAAAATATGTATGTGCCTGAAGCCGTGAATGAAGAAATTTAAAGCAATTATTAATCGTGATTCCTTGTCAAACATATAGTTCGTGAGAAGGAAACATAAGACATTGACTACATATGTTTTCCCCATTCACTATAAAAGGATTACACATTTTTTTGGTCTAGCTTTAAAATGAATACCAAGATCTAATAAGCATAAAATGGCTCCTTAGTTGTGATTCATAAGTCTAAATCACTATTTCATGAATCTATTCTTTGAAAAGGAAAGGGGGGCATTACCATTAGTAAGTGGCCATTAACAAAGATCCATGTATTAAAATCAAACGAGTGCTTTTTCTTGAAGTACGATACATGACAGTATCATCTGAGATCTAAGTAAATAATGAGCATGTCTATAATGTTCACATAATGCTTATATACTTTAAAAATAATTCCATTCAAGGTTAAAAAGATTACCCATAATATGGTCAAAATTTTATTCCATTCAACTCTAGGTTGATAATACCAAACTACATCAAGGTTTTACGAACATGATTGTTGGCTTGGGTTCGTTGAGGTAGGTAATTCTCTGTACAAGATGCTTATGAAAAGCTTACTCACCCTCTTATGAGGGAGGATACATATATTCTTTCAGTAGCATATGGAAGGCCAAACCTAGGTTGTCTTTTTACTGTCTCTTTAGGATAAAGCATTTTGGCAACAAAGATCTATACGAGGCACTAAGCTTTAAGTTATGGCATTCTATGCCCCTTTGTGGCTATAGGAGAAGATCTTGATCACAGTTTCATCATGTGTCCTCTTGCCAAGGAGTTATGGAGGCTTCGGATTCTCTAGCTTGATATCATTGACTTCAATTTATTTTAATGCAATACTAACTATGTATTTTTCCAAATACATTGAAACTATGGTTTAACCTAAAACCTTGGGTTTTGGTTATATGGTGTAAGTAACAGAATTGAGCTAATGTAGGAAAGGGACTTTAGGGTAACATGCGGGATATTCTAATTAATGCGGGATATTCTAATTATAGCTTGAGAATAGATCTTGATGAAGTATCAAATAAAACTTTAATCCTAAACTTTACGAATCTCGTAACTGAGAAATATGTGTTATAGTTTATTGTGTCAATTAGAGGGGGCTTGTTAATCCGTCTGTCGAACAATACATGACATCTTGTAAGATTCCATGTATGCACAGAGATCACTTTAGATTTCATGACTTTTAGTACCCATGTAAGGATCGCTTTAGATCTTCAAAGATAACAACACAAGATATGGTGAACCAAGTTCTATTGTTAAGTACATCCATAGAGTTCCGGGTACCCGTTTACACACGTTCGCACTACTACATTCGCATATGATCGCATCAAGCATTAAAAAATAGGGAAATTTTTTTGATGTTGCATATGACCTTCACATTTAATGAATAAACTACATAGACAAGAATGAATAAACCACATAGACAAGAAGTGCCATTAATATTTCAATTTCAACTAGAGAAAACTTCTAAAGCTAACAGACCAACCCTTTGTTTTGAAATCTGGCCATTACCTCCTCTGAATTCTGAAACCAACATTGGAATTTCTCCCTTTTCCCAAACATCACAGGATGCAGAACGTGGAAATTTGAATAATTAATCCCAAGTCACTAGACTAATGATCCACTGGTAGACTCCCATTTTCAACATTTTGAATCAGCCCAAAATCAACTATTTGGGTCAGATCATGGTTTTACATTCCCTCGACCATTATATATGTGGAAACCTACGGTTATCTGTTAACTTCGGTGTTAAGGAGATTCCATTCATGATACAATAAATAAATAAGAAAAATCTCATGTTCTGTTAATAGTGCCATGCATTAAGCTATGATAAAGGAATAAAATGATGGCAACAAGGAACCCTCTAATTTGAAGTATATAAATTGAAGCATGATTATCCTCCCGCAATACTTACAACTTTTCTGATAACATCAAGTGATATACATTTTCACGACCCAAATCTTGAGTATTAAATGAGAGCTGTGTTAATTCACACATCCTTGTGCTGACCACAGAATGAGAAACCTGTAGGCATATAACATAGTATTGCATACATATTAGTGATGCATGTGCAATCGACTGAAGACCCGATTAGTGTCCTTTCATTTGCGTTGGGAATTGGTAGTTTTGTCTAATTTGGAAGCATGATTTTATTTCCTGGAAATTGTCAACTTAGAAATTTCAGATTATTAGGCTAGAAATCCTTGATGATGGTGGTTGGCTCAAGATAGTAATCAGGTATAATATAAAACTATGAAAATCAAGAGGCATGATTAAATCCAGAAGACGTTTGCTAGTTTTACCATTGTTTTGAATAACATCACCCTGGAGAGTTGATTACAATAAGTTTTTCGAAATTGATGGAGCTGGTAATTAGAAATACTCTGAATGCAAATGGATGTTGTATATAAATGATTAAGGGTAGAGACTTAAAACAAATTGAGTATTAATCAAAGGAAAAAGGTTACCATCTATAGTGTTTAGTCAAACCACCTTATATACCAACCATAAATATCATTGTATAAGACTAATTGAAGGTAGAGATAACAAATCGAGTATTAATCAAAGGAAAAAGTTACCATCTATAGTACTTAGTTAAACCACCTTATATCCCAACCATATATATCAACAATAGAAAAGAGTCGAGTAATATGGCAAAAAAAAAGGTGAGTACTCGAGAAGAGAGAAATTTTGGTGAATCAATGATGTTTGATAACTAATAGTGCCGGTCACAGTGACCCTTACACCTGACCGTACGAGGGCGCGGTGACCCTCAACTGGGCGGGAGATAGGAAACCCAGTTAGGGTAGCGGCCACCAAATGCGCGGGTCTAGGATCCCAATCCTTTCACGGTTTTTACGCGAGCTCGCAGTGTTTTTACGCCTCGTTGGGATCCCGACTTTGACCAGTTTCGCTGACCCTCTGTTTTAGGATACCCATGCGGGGGATCCTCGGTTTTAGTTTTTCGTACGAGCTCGTTTGCTCGTACTAGTCGGGACAGTTTTCTAGAGTGACTTTTCCGGAGAGTCTCTCTCACCTATCTCTGGGGCGTAGTTTTGGAATAGACCTTTCCCTCTATTGGACCGTACCTCCAATTAGAGGGCGAGACGGAAGAGCCCTTACGAGGCTACCTTACCGCTTGAGTTTTTGGTTACTTTTCGCAAGCAGACTTGGCGATGCTACATTCTAACCATCCATGTCTACATTAGGTCATCTAGGGTAACACCTGTGACAGTTGCAGTTAAGGTTCGGAGAATCTACAATCAAAGTTGAGTTGGTTGAATTGTCTATAATAAAATATCCCCATAAGCTAGTAGATGTGTTGGGAACTTAGTTAAGATGCATTATACAACACCGCATGCCTACGGAGGCACCCAACCCTAAGGCACTTCCCACGTCTTAGAGTCATAGTGTGAGGTCGCACACTGACCAAGACCACAGAGACTACCCAGTAGGCTTGAGAATTAAATAAAACAATAAATGATTTCCAATTTTACCTTTCCCATCGTTAAAATCTACAAACATGATATCTGGACAAAATGGGAATATAAACATACATACACTTTTGAACAATCAATTACAATATAAATATGTTATATATGAGAAATGTTGGAATAATGAGTGAGCATTGGAGGTACTTAAAAGTAACTTCAAAACCTTTTTACATTGCAAGTAGAAATAAATTTTAAATGTTTATACCTTTCTACTTGTTTCTTTTGTATCCAGATTAATGCCTGCTTATTTTATAATATGAATTATCCTTGTACCAGTACTCGTTGATACCTCTTCTTCATAACATGTTATGGCAGGCAAGGAGTCTACTGCTCAGTAGTTATTGATGGCATCTGGTGATCGTGTATATAACAGACGATATGGTTTTTTTTCCTCAGTTTCTTTTGTTTCAGTTTTTGGTTAGCTTATAATGCAATATGCTTCCTTCCTCTTCAGTCATATAATTTGGGATATATATATACATTGTTTACATTTTTTTGTTACATGTATTATTATATTGAAATGAATGAAATAATGGTGACACTTCTTCTTCATGTTCTGTGGTGATACAATAAATGTGAATGTCATACGCAACACCAAACACAAAAAATTTTCTCTTAGTTTTTTAATACTTTTTGTGATCATAAGTGAATGTAATGGTGCAAATGTGTGTAAACAGGTACCCGGATCCTAAGGGAGTTCTCAATTGTAAATCCGTGACAAAAATAAATATTGCTGGTCATGATAATCCTTACACCTGACCGTGTGAGAGCGCGGTGACTCTCAATTGGGCGGAAGATAGGAAGTTCAGTTTGGGCAGTGACCACTAATTGGGAGGGTCTTGGATTTTAGTCCATTTCACGGTTTTTACGTGTGCTCGCAGTATTTTTACATCTCGTTGGGATCCTGACTTTTGACTAGTTTCCCCTGACCCTTTGTTTTAGGATTCCCACACGGGAGATCCTCGATTTTCAATTTTTCGTACGAGCTCAATTGCCCATTACCGGTCGGTCCCGTTTAAAGTTACTTTTCTGAAGAGTCTCTCTTACTCGTTTCTAAGGCGTAATTTTGGAGTAGATCTTTTCCTCGATTGGACCGCACTTCAAATAAAAGGGAGATGCGAAAGAGTCTCCTTAGGAGACTACCTCACCGCTTAAGTTTTTGGTTACTTTTCGCAAATAGGCTTGACGACGATAAATTCGAATCATCCATGTCTACATCTAAATTATCTCGGATTACATCTGAGTCAGTTATAGTTGGGGATTAGAAAAGTTACAATCAAAGTTGATTAGGTAATAATATATCTGAGCTTAAAGATGAATGCAATGATAAGTTGAGTTGGTTGAAAGTGACTATAATTAAATTGGACTTAAAATCCCTATAATCTAGTGGACGTGTTGAGAACTTTATTAAGATGTATTTTGCAATACCACATGCATACGGAGGCACCCTAACCGTAGGGCACTATTCACGTCTTAGAGTTATAGTATGAGGTTATACAAAGACTAAGATTACAGACTATCCACTACACTTCAAAAGACAGACAGAATTGAAATATCGATTAATATATTACCCTTTTCATCATCAATAAACTAGGAATAAAATAAAGTATCATCTCATTAACTACTTACTAAGGCCCATAACATGATCTCAATGATAAATAAACAACATATACTTACGCGCCTCAATTAGTATAGGAAAATATTATAAATGGGAAATATTGGGATAATGAGTAATAAGAGGAAACACATGTAGAATAATTTGAAAACTTTTTTCTACGCAGATAGTCATAGATTTTCATTCATATATGTCTATCTACTTGCTTTCTTTTGCACATATTAAATTACTTGCTATTTTTGTTAAACGGTTGTATACATTTCTGACATCCTCTTCTACCTTACATGTTACCAGGCAAGGAGCACAGTAACTGTTGATGATTCCTGATGATTGGGTATATTTTAGACAGTGTTGTTTCTTTTGTTTCAGTTTTTGAAGCAGTTGTGGTGTAAAATGCCTTTTCTTTCTCTTCTAAATATTTTGGCATTGCATGTATGTACTGTGATCCCTTCTTGTTCATATTTTGTATATTATAGAATATAATGAAATGAAATTTTAGTTGTATATGTTTTATTTGATTTTGTGGTTATAAATGTGGAATGCAGATGTCATGGCAGAAAAGCAAAACGTGAAAAGAAAATAGTTCCCTAATTTTCATCAACTTAGTAAGATCGTTTGGAGAAGATCCCGTTCTTCAGTGCTAGGGGAGAAGATCTCGTTCTTGATTATGTTTTTTGAGAGGGATCTTTTTTCGCTTACGCCTCGTGTTTTTGGTTATGTTGCATTTGTTCATCATCTCTCTCCTGCTCTTGACAAGCTCTCTCCCAGAACTGTCAAATGTGTGTTTGTTGGGTATTCCAAAACCCAAAAGGGATATCGTTGTTTTGACCTTTTCAACGAAGGTATTATGTCAGTGTTGATGTCATCTTTTTTGAGTCCATTATGTATTTTCCACCCGCGAGTGACAGGCTTACTCCTTCAGAAGATGGAGAAGAGATCTATATGCCTCCTCCGTCGTTACCATGTTCCATTCCATCACTGCCACTTCCACCCCCACCACCGCCGCCGCCTCCACTACCATCACCTATTTTCTTTCCACAGGTCTACCAGCGAAGACCCCCTGCTCATGCGCCTGCTCCATCATCCAGCACGCCCAAGGTACGTACTGAGCATTTGAGTTCTTTTAAGGCACGGGTGATTTGCAGGTACATATTGAGGTATAGGATGTAAATATTGTCTCTACTACTCCTACTGAGGATCTGGATATGCCTATTGCACTTCGGCGGCAAAAACATGCATGCACTATGCGCCCTATTGGTTCTCATGTTTCCTTGGAGCATCTTTCCAAGGATTTTCAGCACTTTGTTGTGGGGTTGTCTGCTGTAGAGATACCACGATCATATCAGGAGGCACTGCAAAGAAATCAGTGGCGTCTGTCTATGGAAGAGGAGATGGCGACTTTACAATCATGAGGTACGTGGAGTGTGGTTCATGCTCCACCAGGTGTGTCTGTTGTTGGAAGCAAGTGGGTATTTACTGTGAACCATCGGTTGATGGTATCGTAGACAGATACAAGGCCATGTTGTTTGCTCGTGGGTTAACCGAGACCTATGGAGTGGATTATCAGGACAACTTTTCTCCTGTAGCGTGCCACTCTATCTTGTGGATTCTTATTGTTGTCGATGTGGCACGTGATTGGTCATTTTTCCAATTGGATGTCAAGAATGATTTCTTATATAGTGATCTGCAGGAAGAGATTTACATGCAACAACCACCTGGGTTTACTGCTGATGCGGAGTCCAGTATGGTGTACCAACTTCATAAGGCTATATATGGCCTTAAGCAGAGTTCGAGGGCTTGGTTTCAGAAGCTCTCACAATTGATTGAACAGAAGGGGATTGTCAGATCAACTGCAAATCATAATCTGTTTGTAAAGAGAAACCAGAGAGGTATTGTAGTCATTTAGTTTTATGTTGATGACATTGTTATCACTGACAACGATGAATAGGGCATTCAAGCAGCTAAGGATTTCCTTGGATAACAGTTTGTTACATAGGACCTTGGCACATTTCGTTACTTCCTTGGCTTGGAGTTTGCATGAAATCGGCAGGGTATGATTTAAACACAAAGGAAGTATGTTACTGATCTTCTATCTAAGACTGGTATGACAAGATGTAGACCCACTACTACCCCGATGGATCCTAATATGAAGCTCCATGAGGATGAATCTGAGGAGGTGGACAAGAGACAGTACAGAGAGCTGGTAGGGAAATTATTATATGTTACTATTACCAGTCCTGATATATCTTTCATTGTGAGTAGAGTAAGTCAATTCATGGAGCAACCCAGGCAGGCGCACATGGATGCAATATTCATGACCTTGAGATACCTGAAGTCATCTCCAGATGCAGGGCTTCTGTTTAGAAGAGATACGTCTCTCTCAATTACAAGGTGTGTTGATGTAGATTATGTTGGGTGTCCTAAGGACAGAAAGTCTACTTCAGGCTTCATTGTGATTGTTGGTAGCTCATTGGTCTCGTGGATGAGTAAGAAACAAACTGTTATTGCTCGATCTACTGTGGAATCAGAATATAAGGCAATGGCCCAAGGTAGTATGGAGATGATGTGGGTCAAATCTGTCTTGACCGATTTAACGATTGAAGTACCTCTTCCTATGCATCTCAAATGCGACAATCAGGCAACCTTGTTCATAGCTAATAATCCAGCATTCCACGAAAGGACAAAGCACATTGAGGTGGACTGTCATTACACTCATGATTTAATCCAAAAGGGGTTTGTCTTAACATCTTATGTAGCGTCAAGAGATCAGATTGCAGACATGTTTACCAAAGCTCTGGCTAGAGGTCCTTTTCATCATTGTTGTTCCAAGCTGAGCATGATAGATATAAATGCTTCAGCTTGAGGGGGAGTGTTAAGATATTTATATTATTTTGTCCTTTCTCCGTATTGTTTATTTCTATTGTCCTGTTTATGTAATTTACCCTTAGAGCTTTCTCCTATATAAGAGAGCCCTAGGGTTAGACGAAATATAACTTTTCTTTTCCTTCAACAACGTACAACAACTATCATCCCAATATCAACATGGTACCATTCGAATCCCTATATGGGCGGAGATGCCTTACACGTCTTAGTTGCCTTGAGGTAGATGATCATGCTCTCTATTCCGTAGATCTCTTGGAGGAGACGGCGGAGGTTGTCGATCTAATGAGGCGGGGGCTTCTGACGGCACAGAGCCGCCAGGAAATCTATGCGGACCGCCGGAGGAGAGTTTTGGAGTTTAAGATATACAATCCCCTTCTCTTACTCCTTTTGCAATATGATTTAATAAGTTTTATCTTAATCTAAACTAATTTCCGATAAATACAGGTAGGAGATTGGGTATTTCTCTATGTATCTCTCATGAAGGGAGCACAGAGATTTGGCAGTTGTGGCAAGTTAGTGCCACGATATGTTGACTCATTCGAGATTCTGGCTAGAGTGGGGAAGGTGGCATATCGAGTAGCGCTCCCTCCACATCTTTCTGCTCTTCACGGCGTATTTCATGTATCCAACTCGAGGAAGTATGTGTGCGACCCTCGACACGTCATCAACTACGAGAATTTTGACGTGGAGACAGATTTGACATATGAGGAGAGGATAGTGCAGATCGTAGATAATGCTGTGAAGAAGCTTTGCAGCAAAGATATTCTTTTGGTCAAGGTGTTGTGGCACCAACACGACGTCGAAGAGGTGACGTGGGAGACCGAAGCTAACATGAGAGCACGATACACACAACTTTTCTGAAGTAATCATTAAAACAAACATATTCAATTATTTATATACTAAAAAAGTATGGATTGTTTTCCCTTTAAGGTTTTTATTGGTTCAAAATATTTTGAGGTTTTTATAGTCAAATGAAATTCAAACAAATAAAATAAGTGACCTTGACTCGAGTCCTGAGGACGAGACTCCCTTTTGAAGTTTTTATATTGATAATATATCTGGATCCGCACAAACTTGAACCTGACTTATTAGAGTTCGTTTAACCCAATGAAGTTATCAGACAATAGTAAATAATTTAAATCGATTAGTTGAACGTGGACCAAAAGTCATTCTGGTAAAATTGATAAAAAAAATCAACTGCATTGTAATATGTGCCGCGGAAAAGCCGTGGCGCAAATTCAGAAACCGCGAAACAAACTGAGACCACTAAAAAATCCGATTCGACAAAATATGACCAACGGAATCGATCGTTCGTCCATCGGAGATCGTTTGGTATTTTCAAATCGTAAAATTTAATAATAAACCGAAACCGTGTCTCGAAAATTTCAGGGATGTAAACCCGACTAAAAGTATATCAATATTATACTCATATTGGTCGTCATTCAGAGATGATCGAATCGAGATATTTCGCATCGAAATCTGAGACTCGAAGTGTGATTACGGACAACTTTTGTATCTTAAATCAATAAAATGGATTTAGAAAAAATAAAATAAAATATTTTTATTCACAACAGACTGCAGGATCCAGCAGTCTCCACTTGTCTTCCTTGTTTATTTCCATTTGGTCAAACTGTTGCTTCCACTTGTCAATAAAAGAAGCCTCTCTTTAATTATAAATACCACTCACCCCTCTTCTCAATTTTATCTTATTCTCCCTCTTTTCTCCCAAATCTCCCCAACGTGAGAGACCAAAACCTCTTTGTCCAATGACCTAAAGATTTTGCTCCCAAAAGTAGCAGCCACTGCCAATCAAAGGCTGGAAGCTTCTGCTACTGCTGTAGGCAATGGAACAACAGCTAAAGTTGCTGCCTCTCTTCACTTGGAAGAGCTTTCTGCTGCAACTACTGTTAGAAGACCCTCCTGGTGCCTCCAAACAACTATTGGAGCTGTTGTATGTAATTTTTCCCCTCCGATTTGTAAATCTCCAAGGTACAATTCCACCCTATCTTTTGCTACCATGCAGGGATTTGTTTTCCCACATTTTGTTTCCTATGGGTTGAGTATTGATCTTTGAACTGGATATGGTTTAAAAAATTTTCACATGGGAACAAAATGAACATTGATGTTATGCTATAGATGATCACTGTATATGGATCCTGGATATGGTATTTTTTTATGGGAAAGGTGAACGTGATATTATGTTATTTGGATCCTCGGGACGGTTTAAACTCACAGTTGATGTTCAAGGTCACTATGCTTAATTTCAAAGTCACAGTTTATGCTCAAGTTAATGTTCAAAACCACACTTCAACGTCCCCACGCTTAGATACTTATGCTTAATTCAAGGTCACCATGGCTCAGTCAAAATTGTTAACCTCACTGGATTTAGGAACATTTTATTCTCTAGTAACAGTACATTTCTAAAATTTATGGGAGTTATGCGGACTGGGAAATTTTCCCCTCATTTGAAAAAACTTGCATTCATCTTTCCACTCTCTCAGAAAGTCAGAGAATGTGACTAAGGCTTGAGTCCTACCTAGCAAAGCAAAAGGGATAGCAGCGAGGGCCAGGGCTAAGTTGAAACATGATTTGAGGTTGGTCTGATGCAGACCCTCTTTCTCCCTTATCTTTGGGGTGCGTCAAGCGGGATAGAATGGAAGGAATTCAACAGCCAAAGCCAAGTTCATCCTCAATTGGTGCACTACTCCGATAATCAATCTAAAGACGGAATCTATACTCTTCGGACAATCTTCCGCAACTCTTTCTTCTTTCTCGTGGTCTCAACACACGAGTAAAGTCCCTGGCCTCAGATCCAGAAAAGAGGAATAGAATCGACGATACTTTCGAACGTCCCGAACTACATGTATAGCTCACGACTTCCCGGCTCATTCTTCAACAGGCACGCGGTCAGAGATCATATTCTCCTTCCAGGGAGCAAACGCTTTCATATTCTATTTCACTCCCGGGGGTTCTTTCACCTTTCCCGAACGCAACTACTTTGCAACCCTAGCCGTTTGTATTATGCATCATCACGAAGAATTCAATTTCATCGGGTCCATGTCGGAGACAACGAGGCGGTCGTGACACCATTCATGGAGGTCGCAACTTACACGACAAGGAATTTCGCTACTTTAGGACTGTTGGGAAAAGTGAATGGCTTGTTTATTCCATGAACCCTAGGCTCTCTTATATAGGAGAGTAGCCTATGGGTAAATTACATAAAGCATACTATGAAGAAAACAAAATAGAGAAAGAGGTACAGATACTACTACTACTACTATATGCGTTAACACTCCCCCTCAAGATGGAGCATAGATATCAATCATGCTCAGCTTGGAAGCACACTTCTGAAATGGGCCTCGTAGTAATGCTTTGGTGAATATGTCCGCAGTCTGATTCTCTGAGGTAACATGAGATGTAGCAATGAATCCTTTCTGAATCATATCACGTATGAAGTGACAGTCCACTTCATTATGCTTGGTCTGCTCATGGAATGCTGGGTTGTTTGCAATAAACAAGGCAGCCTGATTATCACATTCCAAGTTCATAGGAAGTGGTACATCTAAACATAGGTCTGTAAGCACAGCTTTTACCCACATCATCTCTGTAGTAGCCTGGGCCATAGCCCTATATTCAGATTCAGCACTAGATCTAGCTACCACCGTTTGTTTCTTAGTTCTCCATGAGACTAGGGCATCTCAAACATAGATAGCATACCCTGAGGTGGATTCCTATCCTTGGGACATCCTGCATAGCATGCATCTGCACGAGCTGCTGAGCAGATAGGCCCCCGTCTGCTGCTACTCTGGATCAATGGTTCGAGGATCTAGTTGCCCGTTTGAGGGGCATTATTCCACCATATAGTCCAGCACCGACTACAGAGAGTCATTCTGATGCTGCCGCTTCTGCCTCTGCGTCTACCAGTGCTTCAGGTAGTAAACTTGCACTTCACAGTAGTAGATCTGATACTTTACCATGGATTATGGACTCAGGCGCTACACATCATCTATGTGGCGACCAGAGTCTGCTTTCAGGCTACACTCCGATCCCTCCAGGTCGGACAGTCATGATTGCCAATGGCACTCATTCCCCCATCACTGGTCAGGGGGAGGCTAGATTGACATCCTCTATGCAGCTCAAGAATGTGGTACATGCACCTGATTTCTCAATGAATTTATTGTCAATTAGCCAGATTACGAAGGATCTACATTGTCGGGCAATTTTTTATCCATCTTCTTTGATTTTTCAGGACATCCATATGGGCAACGTGATTGGTCGTGGCTATGAGCAAGGAGGCCTATATCGCCTGAATCAGACTCCTTTTGCTGGATCCTCATCCTCTTCTGGACAAGTATCAACCTTATTATGGCATCTGCGTTTTGGTCATTTACCGCTTCAGAAGTTGCATCAAGTTTTACCCTATGGTCTCCCTCGCACACCTATTCAGTGTGAGGCATGTCAGTTGGGAAAGCATCACAGGTCGTCCTTTCCCAGTCATCCAGGTCGGAGTACTACCTCCAAGTTTGAGTTATTTCATATTGATGTCTGGGGTCCGAGTCGTGTACCCGATCATCAGGGACACAGATTTTATATAGTTTTTGTGGATGATTTCTCTAGAGTGTCATGGGTGTTTCTGATGAAAAATAAAACTGAAGCAGGAAATATCATTATCCATTTTCTAAATGAAATACAAAATGTTTTTTCTACATCTGTGAAGCTTGTGAGAAGTGACAATGCTTTAGAGTTGTGCACCAATATTCTTGCCAATTACTACTCCTCAAAAGGGATCATTCACGAAACATCTTGTGCTCATACATCTCAACAGAATGGGATTACTGAAAGAAAACACCGTCATTTTCTTGATGTCACAAGATCACTACTTATACAGAGTCATGTTCCCTATTCCTACTGGGGTGATGCAGTTCTCACTGCATGTTACCTAATCAACCGTATGCCTTCGTCTGTCTCGAATGAACAGATTCCGTTCTCACTTATTCATCCTGACAAGGATCTGTTCACTCTTACTCCTCGTGTGTTTGGGTCGGTTGCTTTTGTCCATCAGTTGTCGCCGGGTACTGACAAGCTCTCTCCTAGGGCTGTCAAGTGTGTCTTTGTTGGGTACTCCAGAACTCAAAAGGGGTAGAAGTGCTTTGATCCTCTGCGTCGGCGGTATATGATCAGTGCAGATGTTACATTTTTTGAATCTGTTATGTATTTTTCAGCATCAGGAGACAAGCAACTCCCACCTATATCACCTGATGCCATATACAAGACACCACCACCACCTCAGATGCCACCACCACCACCACCACCATAGCAGCCTATCTCACCGTTCCCGTTCCATTATACCCGCAGGCTTCCTCCAGCTCATGGTCATGACTCGTCCACTAGCTCGCCTATGGTATGTAATGAAAATATTAATGTTAATGAATCTGACATTTCTGAGCAGGATGTGGTGCAGGAGCCAGATGAGCCTACAACTGATTTGGATATTCCCATTGCTTTACGGAAGTCGAAGAGGAGTTGTGCCAAATATCCATTATCAGCCTCTGTATCTTTTGAGCGGCTATCTGGAGATTTTAGGTCATTTGTTATGGCACTCTCAGCCATAGATATTCCACGGACTCATCATGAGGCTCTGCAGGATAGTAGATGGCGGCTAGCAATGGAAGAAGAAATGGCGGCACTTCAGTCCAGAGGAACTTGGACTTTGGTTTCTATACCTCCAGATGTGAACCCAGTAAGCTGCAAGTGGGTGTTCACAGTAAAGCAAAATGCAGATGGCTCTATTGACAGGTACAAGGCACGTCTGGTTGCATGTGGCTTCACACAAACATACGGGGTGGATTATCTTGACACATTCTCGCCTGTGGCACGTCATTCCACTCTACGGATCTTGTTGTCAGTTGTAGTTGCTCGAGACTGGCCGCTCCATCAATTGGACGTGAAGAATGCATTCCTATATGGAGATTTGCAGGAAAACGTGTATATGCAATAGCCACCTGGTTTTGCTGTTGAGGGGGAGTGTTCCAAGGTATGCAGGTTGCATAAGGCTATCTATGGCCTTAAGCAGAGCCCCAGAGCATGGTTTCAGAAGCTCTCGGATCTCTTCGAGAAACAAGTATACAAACGCTCTAATGCTGATCATTCCTTGTTTGTACAGAAAACCGCGAGAGGTATCATTGTCATTATGGTTTATGTTGATGACATCTTGATTACAGGAGATGATGAGCAGGGCATAAGGCAGGCGAAAGAAATGCTAGGTAGTGAAATTGTCACTAAGGATCTTGGGGTCCTTAGATACTTTCTGGGGCTTGAATTTGCTAGAAATTCATATGGGCTAGTAATGTCACAAAGGAAATATGTTACAGATCTGTTGAGTGAAACAGGTATGCTTGGATGTCGACCTGCTACGACACCAATAGATCCCAGCATGAAGCTTTATGAAGATAACACAAAGGAGGTGGACAGGAGAAGATATAGAGAACTGGTAGGCAAACTGTTGTATGGCACGATCACTAGACCATATATATTATTTGCAGTGAGTCGTATGAGCCAGTTCATGGAGCAACCACGCCAGGTGCATATGGATGCAATACATATGATTCTTAGATATCTCAAATCTTCTCAAGGTGCAGTACTGCTAATCAAGAAAGGAAAGGGGATCTCTATCTCAGCATGTGTAGATGCAGACTATGCAGGATGTCCCAAAGATAGGAAGTCCACCTCAGGGTATGCTGTCTATGTTGGAGATGCCCTAGTCTCATGGAGAAGTAAGAAACAAACGATGGTAGCTAGATCTAGTGCTAAATCTGAATATAGGGCTATGGCCCAGGCTACTACAGAAATGATGTGGGTAAAAGTTGTGCTTACAGACCTATGTTTAGATGTATCACTTCCTATGAACTTGGAATGTGTATGGACAGCACGCAGAAGATGTGCACCGGCTCACAGCACGCGAGTGCCTGCACTCGGAGGCGCAGCGGCGGCGATGGAGGAGAACTCAGGCGGCGCCGATTAAGCGAGAGGAAGAAGGCCGGCGGGTGTAGTGGGGTTAGGGTTAGGGTTTCGAGAACTCCGGTCTAGGACCGTCGCTCTGATACCATGTTGGGAAAAGTGAATGGCTTGTTTATTCCATGAACCCTAGGCTCTCTTATATAGGAGAGTAGCCTATGGGTAAATTACATAAAGCATGCTATGAAGAAAACAAAATAGAGAAAGAGGTACAGATACTACTACTACTATATGCGTTAACAAGGACAGTTAGAGTTACTGCAGCCGTTGACCCGAGCTTTCATTCAAAGCTTATCACACTTCTCCTTCCGACCTTCCAGCACCCGGCTCGAAGGAGTTGAGTGAATTCAAGCAGGATTTGAGCGTCTAGTCCTCGCAGCGCTGCACCCGCCCATCTACAGAGCTCCAAGTCCATCAGAAGGGCATTCTTTGGTTGATTTGTGGCCTCTATGTGTTCCGTCTTCGGAAAGAAAAGGGCTCCCCCACTTTTTTCATCCACTCTGATTTGCTGATGTACCTTCCTACTAGGTCCCTTGGATCTCAACTTTTTAGCCGCCAGGAAGAGACAAAATGTAATTATGGTGAACTATTGCTCATCTTAAGATAATGGTCATGGAATTTGGGCATGTATTGACAGTTTGAACCTTTCAGATGCTAAAAATTGCTAATTTTGTTCAATTCTTTTCCTTGCTTTGGGGGTATAAGTTAAGAGCAAGTTTGTATTGCTCCTGTGATTAGACTGGGGAGGAATTTTACTGTGTGTGATGTATACAAACAACTTATCGACCCCCACTGATGTTAGATTTTGATAAGTTGTGTGATCATAGAAGCTCATGGTTAGTTAAAACCACCATCTAGCTTAAGATTTCATTCATCTCTAATAAGAAATGCTTGGTGACAAGTTTATACGAGACACCGTAAAAAATCATTGACCACCAATTCTTTCAATTCTTTCGTAAGGGATATATGGATGTTGTCTGAGATTTCCCGGCTATACTTTTCCTCGTTTGATTCCTTTTTAATTGTAGTAAAAGGGAAAGGTTTGATTTGGCGTACATGAGAAGGGAGAGGCACCTTAAACCCTTTCGTGATTATCTGGGCCATTTGGTTGCTAAGAAAAGACAAGGTTTTAAGCTTACGTGACCCTAAGTTCAGAGTGTGATCCAGTCCATAATTACTGAATATTGGAGGTTATGGATGAAAGACTTGTCTTTTCAAATTAAACCTCAACTTTATAATTTATTTGATCAATCACTAATATCTAGTCATCATCCTTTGGCTTTTCTCAGAAATAAATTTCTCAAGAGATCATTTGGTATTCATTGATTGGGAATACCTTATCAATTACAATTCAGAGTTTGTTAAGACAAGCGAGAGATATATCCACTTCCTTATTTTTTTAAATCTTAGACGAACAAGATAATCATACACATATATCTTTATTCTGGTATGGCTAATGGTTGTTGATTCTGATAATTGGTTTGGTAAGAATCGGGAATGTCATATATTTAGTGCCAGTCATGGAGACCCTTACACTTGGCCGTACGAGGGTGCGGTAACCCTCAACAGGGCAGAGGAACGGAAACTCAGTTATGCCAGCGACCGCCAAGTACGTGAATCTAAGATCACAATCCCTTTTCACAGTTTTTACGTGAGCTCGTAGTGTTTTTACGTTTCGTTGGGATCCCGACTTTTGACCGGTTCTGCTGACCCTTTCTTTTAGGATACCTATGTGGGGGATCCTCAGTTTTAGTTTTTAGTACGAGCTCGTTAGCCCGTACTAGAGGGGTCGTTTTTCTAGAGTGATTTTTCCGGGGAGTCTCTACATCTGTCTCTGGGCATAGTTTCGGCGTGAGACCATTTCCTCTATTGGACCGTACTTCCAATAAGAGGGCGGGACGGAAGAGTCTCCTTAGGAGACTATCTAGTTGCTTGAGTTTTGATTACTTTCCGCCAACAGTCGTGGCGATGCTACATCTGAATCACTTAGGGTTACATTTGAAGGAGTTATAGTTAAACTCAGAATGAAGTATAATGGATCTTGTCTCTAAGATGAAGTCAATTATAAGTTGTGTTGGCTAAAATTGATTATAGTTAAGTTAGTGGATGTGTTGATAACGTAGTTTTTGATGCATTAAACAACACCACATGCCTACGGGGGCACCTCAACCCTAAGGCACTTTTCACGTCTTAGATTTATGGTGTGAGGTCATACATAGGCCAAGAACACAGACTATCTACTATACTTTAAAATATATAATAGAGAATTATATTAGAATATTATCTTTTCTATTTTCAATAAAGTAAGAGCTAAATAAAGCATCACCTCAGGAACACCTTATTAAGATCTATAACATATCTCAATGATAAGAAAACAACATCTACATATAGGACAAAACCTAATATATAAATTATATATAAGAAAGGTTAATGGATAAAATTATGCTTATGAGCTATTAAACTATGATATAAGAATATTATATAAAAAAGGTAGTTGTTAAATTTGGGGACATTTCCGTAAAATAGTTCGAAAATCTTCCTCATAACTAGTAGTTGTATTTTTTCAAGTAGTTGTGGATTTTTAAATGATTATGCCTTATTACTTGTTTCTTTTGCAACCACTTTAAATGTATGTTTATTTTAATAAGTTTTTTGGAAGTACCAGTGATCGTTGATGCCTCTTCTACCTTTTATGTGTGGCAGACAAGTAGCCTGCATCTCAGTAGTTGTTTGATGACTCCTGACACTTGGGTATATAACAAACGATACAAATACTTTTGTCAGTTTTTGTTTAGTCATGGTGTAAATGCTTCTTTTTCTCTTCTGTAAATTTTGGGATATATGTATAACTGTCAGCATATTATATATAATGGAAATTAATGAAATGCAATATTGGTGGTACATCTTTCCGTTGCCCTGTGGTTGTGAATATTGAATTAAATGTAATGGCAGAAATGCGAAAAGCGAAACATTTCCCCGTATTATCATAAATTTGAGTGATCTTTAACGAATGTAATATCGCGAATGCAATGTAAACGGGTGCCCGGATCAGAGGGGCGTCACACTCCCAGTACTCCTACCAACTCCATTACCTACACTTCCACCTCTATTGCCTACACCTGCTTATGTGCCTACCATTGCACCACCATACCTTACGTTGGCCCATCTGTTGAACATTTTTATATTTATAGGCCCCGCACAGTTCTCCATGCTCATCGGCCTTCCCCATCATCCAACACGCCTCTTGTATGTTATGAGCACATTGTTGCTAAGACATTGATTTGTCAATGCAACAAGATTCTTTAAGAACGAGCAAGTGTCCTCTCAGTACAGTGATTTACAGGTCGAGGAGGTAAGTGATCGTTATGTATTACTCTATGGAAGCATAGACGTAGTTGTGCTACCTATAGTCTTGCCACCTTCCTAAAGAACACAGGGCCAGTGGAATTGTTCAAAAAAGAAAACTTGTGGATGCCGAAGAGGCGTGAAATTGCGAGTGGTTACGAAAAATCGAGAAAAGACTGGGATCCGAGACCTGTACACTAAGCAATCGCTGCCTAACTATGCTTCCTATCTCTCGCCCAGCTGAGGGTCACCGCACCCTCACACAGGCAGGTGTAAGGATCACCATGACAGACTCTCGTAATTATCACACGTCATTGAATTACCATTGCTGACTTGATTCATCATCCTTTCTGTATCCTTTTTTGTGGTTGACAGTACAGATCTAAGTCCTTTAGTCAACGATCTTGTTGATATCACTGATTCACCATCAATTTCACTTATATGTCTACAACATACTTTCTTTAGTGATATATATAAATAATATATTATACTTAAGAATCAATTGATTTAGGATTACTTATTCATAATGATCTTAAGAAATCATTTGTTGACTTAATAAGAGAAGAGTATTAATATTTTAATATTTGTATTTCAATCTCTTCAATAGGGTAATCAGATTAGAAGATTCCTCGGATATGGAACTAAGTTATAATTGATGCAAGATTTCCCAGTTCTTCTCATCTTTTAATCATTAGAGTTAGAGCTACTCATTAGATTTGATTTTAGGTTTAATACTATGTAATTTTCCCTCTAATCTTTTTATCTTTAAATCATGAGATTTAGGTCTATCTATTAAATATGAATTTAAATTCAATGCTACAAAACTCTCAAATCTTTAAAGTCTTTAATCATGAAATTAGTAGCTAAATAAGTGATTTTAAGTTAGATCAAATTTGTATTTATCACTCCTAAATCTCTCAATTCAAGCATGAAAATTTCCATCAAATCCTCACAATGAAGTTAGATCTTAAACAGTGGTCTGATTTTCATATCTTAATCAATGTCATTCGTCCTTAATTTTTTATTGTTTAAAAAATCCAAGATTTTGGTATAATCTGATCATGAATTTAGATCTGAAATTCACAATTTAGTAACTTTTAGAGAGTAAATTGTTCATACTAGTGGAGAAGAGAGACGAATAAGATGTCAATTCCATATGACCGGGGTCTCTTAGAGAGAAAACCCTAAAGATTACAAAGGAAAACTATATAAATACCTCTGAGGGGTTACAGAACCCGAAGGGTTACAAACATAAAGGTAACAGTCCCCCTCAAATTGGAGCATATCTGTTGATCATGCCCAACTTGGAT
Organism: Ottelia alismoides; assembly: GCA_037367405.1. Taxonomy (NCBI): domain Eukaryota; kingdom Viridiplantae; phylum Streptophyta; class Magnoliopsida; order Alismatales; family Hydrocharitaceae; genus Ottelia; species Ottelia alismoides. The sequence goes on from JAZKJV010007730.1 coordinate 99,832, forward strand.
ACTAAGTACATGAGGCGCTTCCTTGGAAGAGCCTTTGTGGAGATGTCTGCAAGTTGAAGTTCAGTGGAGATGTGTGGTGTTTTTATTCCTCCTTCTCGTACTACATCATGAAACAAATGACAATCAACTTCAATGTGTTCTGTCCTCTTATAAAAACTGGATTGGTGGCGATGTACGTGGCAGACTGGTTGTTACAGTATAAGGGTACAAGAGTAGCGACTGAGACACCAAGTTCTGTTAGGAAAGAGACAAGTCATGTGATCTCACAGGTGGCCTGAGCCATTGCCATTTATTCTACTTCCGCACTGTATCTAGAGGCTACTGTCTGCTTCTTGCTTTGCCAAGTGACAAGGTTTTCCCCAACAAAACCGGTGTATCTTGTAGTTGATCGACGGTCCTAGGAGAGTTAGCATAGTCAGAATCTATATAAGCAGAGGTATTAATGTCACTATTCACCCCATATAAGAGTCCACATTCGGGAGACTTCTTTAAATATCGAAGGATCAAAAGAACATCCTGCCAGTGACTGTAAAGAGGCTTCTCCATATGCTGACTGGCTCTGCTCACAACATATGATATATCTGGCCTTGTAATAGTGAGATAGAGTAATTTTCCTACTAAGATTCTGTATCGTGTTGCATCTTCAAAAGCCAGATCAGTAAATGGTAAATATTTTCTCTTTTTAGCAGGAATGCCAGGTGGCTTACATCCAAGTAGTCCTGCCTCAGTCAGAATATCGAGGCAATACTTCCTCCGTGAAAGATAAAGCCCTCTGTAGCGTATTACCTTGATGCCAAGAAAATAACAAAGTTGGCCGAGGTCTTTCCTGACAATGACCTTCTAGAGGAAGGTCTTGGTCTCCCGAATACAGTCTACATCATCTTCTGTGACAACCATGTCATCAACATAGACAACAAGAATGACTGTGCCAGTAGATCATCGTCTAATAAGGACAGAGTAGTCAGATGTTATCCTCTGAAAATTAAATGTGTTGATCTCTGTAGTGAGCCTGTCAAACCTGCCCTGGGGCTCTGCTTCAGACCATAAATGGCCTTACGTAGTCGACATACATGCTCCCTCTCGATTACATACCCTGACAGTTGCATCATATAGACCTCCCCCTCAAGATTACCATAAAGAAAGGTGTCCTTCACATCAAGTTGATAAATGGGCCAAGCCAACGAGCGAGGTCTCAAAATAATCAACTCCAAAGGTTTGTGTGAAACCTTTGGCAACAAGTATGGCTTTCAACCTGTCAATAAACTCTCAGGCGACTGTTTAGTCGTGAAGACCCATCAACAAGCCACAGGACAAACTCCTGGGGGGCACGACACAAGATCCCACATACCCCGGGAGGTAAGTGCATCCATCTCCTCATACATGTCCTGTCACCAACCATGATCATGTATTGCACAGGAATGATCTCTTGGTAAAGAAATAGCATTCAGAGCATGTGCAAATTTCTTATTACAACTAGATAAACCATCTGTAGAAGTAAAATGCAACATGGGTGATATGAACATTGTCTTTTTTGCTTGTATAGAGATACAGGAAGCTCCTCAGGTACATTCGGGGCAGCAGTGGTGGGCGCACTCGAAGTGGTCATATCATCCTACATAAAAGGGACAAGCAAATGTATAAATACTGGTGTAGAAGGTATAGAGGTATGTTAGTGAGTATAGACGATTGGTGGAGGGAGGTCCAGAGGAATGCCACTCACAATCAATGTGAAATAACTTGTTTGCTCAAGGAAAGTGACATCAGCAGACACATAGTATAGACGCCCAACGAGATCATAGCAACGATAGCCTTCCTGGGTACGAGAGTACCCAAGAAAGACACATTTGATGGCACAAGAGGACACTTTTTCAGTTGCATGAAAGTTAACAAAGACAATACAACCACAAATTTATAGAGGTATGGGTAAAGAAGACTCGGTAGAGTAAAGTAAAGAAAATGGGGTTGCTCCTTCTACAATAGATGAAGGGACACGGTTGATGAAATAAACTGCAGTAAGGATAGCATATCCCCAATAATGTTTAGGAACACTCATTTGACAAAAGAGAGTTTTAGCAACATTTAGTAAATGTCGGAGTTTCCTCTCAACTATGCTATTCTGTTGTGAGGTATATGGACGTGATGTTTGGTGAATAGTTCCCTGGGACACAAAGAAAGAGGACAAGTCCTGTTGGGTTAACTCAAGAGCATGGTCAGTACGAATCATCTTAACAATGGTAAAAAAAGAATTTTAACATATTGAAAGAAATTTCTGACAATTTGATTAATCTCCAAACGCTCTTTAATGGACATACCTAAGAAGATCGACTATAATAATCAACGAAAACTATAAAATCGCGATGATCACTTAATATGTGGACCGGAGAAGGTCCCTAAACATCACAATGAACAAGATGAAAAGCAGTAGTACTACGAGACTGAGTATGTAAAGGAAACGAAGCTCGATGGTGTTTCCCGAACTCACACGCGTTGTACTGAAAGGTCTTTAGAGCAGAAAGTTCAGGAAATATCATGGAGATGACCTTGGAAGAGGGATGCCCAAGGCGCAGGTGTCATAGGAGCGGATCTACAAAGATGCGCGCATCACCCACAAAATTGGAATGCGAGGGTATGTTGGACCTCTGAAGGTGCATGTAGATGGTATGTCTGCCTTGCTTTCTGACATTATGATAATGGAAGAATAGAGTGGTAGACTGAAGATATGATCGTCTACACGGACATTAATGGGTTTAGTTGCATGTGTAGACTCAAGCAACCAAACCCATTATATTGGAAACACGCGCACGGAACGAGTGCCAGAAACACACGCACACTGGCCTAGGGCAGCACGCGCACGGAAGTCAGGAGCTTCTCACGCACTGATGCGTGCAGGAGCGTGCACAAGTGGCTTACAGGAGCACCACAGGCGCACCGTTGCACAGATGCACAGATGCACAGATGCACAACGCACAGGGATGCGCACAGACACGCAGGCGCGAAGATGCGCAAGGATGCGCACAGACGCGCAAGAGCCCGAGTATGCATGGGTGCACAGACGCACAGGCGCACGTAGGCGAGACTGAGGCAGTCGCGGCACGAGACCGAGCGCGCAGGCGCGACACGATGTCGAGGTAGAAGCGGTGAGGCGTACCGCACGTGGAGGCGACGCAGGACCGAGTGTTGCGAGTCTTGGGGCAGCGCCAGACAGAGGCGACGAGGCATGCGAGAGGAGGGCTTGAGGCTAGGGTTAGGGTTTATTCGAAAACTCCGGTCTAGGACCATCACTCTGATACCATGCAGGGAAAAATGAGAAACTTATTTATTCCATACGTCCGAGGCTCTCTTATATATGAGAGTAGCCTATGGGTAAAATACATAAAGAGTCCAACGAAAAAAAGTGAATACGAAAAGGTACAGAAGGAAATAACATATATCTCTACAGTTCCGCCTACCACAGTGAGTGCATGAAGCAGTAGAGTCTTACCCAAGACCAAGGCCAAAGTCACGACCTTATCTAGATTCTCATCTACAGCTACGACTTGGAATACGATCGTGTCCTCCTCGTAAGCCGTATCTGCCTCCTCTCCCAGATGAGACGATGTGTACAAACTTCTCTGTTGAAGGTAAGATTGGTGCTCTTATACCATGTGTAGAATAGAGACGAATAAGATATATATTCCATAGGTCTAGGGTCTCTTATATAGAGAGAAAACCCTAGAGAGTACAAAAGGTAAAATACATAAATACCTCCGAGGGGTTACAGAACCCGAAGGGATACGAACATTAATTTAAGTATAATAACTCTAACAACACAAACATCTCCAAATTAGATCATAGTTCTGAAATAGAAATTTGTGGACTGTTTATTTGAAATTAAACTCAATTTGCATGTTAATTCATCACCGAAACATCATATTTCATATATAACATACATGTTCTGAAATTTAGCCTCCAACTACATGCAATTTACTCTCAAATCCTTAAGTATTTCAGCATGAAATCGGATAATAATAGTGTTCTGAAATTGGGCCAAATACATGTAAATTATCATCAACTCCTTATCTTTCAAGCACGAAAAACTTTAGTATATCATGTTATGAAACTAGATCTTAAAACAAGAAATCTATCCTCAATTTTTCACATTTTGAGCATGAAAACTAAGCATGTATAGATCTGATTTTAGACTCAAATCAAGCCATTTTATCCCCAACTCTCTTCATTTTAAGGCAGGAACAGTGACTGATTAATGATCTTTAATTTGATCTTAATTTCATGTTAAACACTCTAAGTCTTTCACGTTTTTAATCTAAAATTTGTGTATGACAGTGATCCGACTTCAAATCAAAATACATGCAATTCCTCGATATTTCACAATTTGGACCTGAAATCAATGTTAAATCAGTGATATGATTTTAGGTCCTAATACATACAAATTACCCTGAATTTCTTAAAATTTTCATCATAAATTTAGAGCATATGCAGTGGATCGAAGTTAGCTCGAATTATATGTAATTCAACCCTAAATTCATCACATTTCATCTTGAAATCAAGTATTGTTGTCAAAACTCCAAAATCTAGATCTGGGCTTAATGCAAATCCTATATTTATCTAGTGTCCACAAAATTCACTTGACTAGTCTATTAAGTAGTACTCGTTGAAATCTTTCCAATGAATCCAAGAACGTGAGAATCCGAGTTCCAGAGGTCGAGTTACGACTATTTTAGCGAAAAGGGATATAAATCATATTCGTATTTGGACCTGGATCTGAATCCGGGTTAAGAACCATATAACCCATCCCCCTCTCCTAAAATGCCCAACCCGAGTTTATCCTCCCTTCCTCCTCCCTCTCCCTCACCGGAGCGCTGCTGGAGCTCGCAGGAACGCCTTGGATCATTGATCCAAGACCATCCCCGTGTGGAGAAAGACAAGGTCACCTTCGAGAGCGGTTTCACGACGTGAGAGGGGCATCAAATGTGTCGTTCTCTGCAGGAGAAGAATTTGAAGTGAGAGGTTTTCTTGAGGTACGATGTTTTCCTCGTTCATCTTGCGATGGATTCACACGTTTTAACGAAACAAATGTGAGTGCATATCCTTATAAATCTTAGATGTGCTTGTTTCACACGGTTACCTACCCTATGTTTGGATCCGGATGTCCGTTTATGCCGTATTCACAATATTACATTGGTTGGCATCGCATTAAGTGTATGAATTTATAGGGAAATTTTTCGCACTACTTTGCTTTTACGTATGACATTCACATTCACATTCAACAGATTCAACAAGACATGCCACCAGAATTGTATTCCATTTACTTTCATAATAACAATACATTTACATCAGGAGTTGACAGTTCATTCAAACATGTATCCCAATATATATTGTAGAGACTTATATATGTTACGGTTTACTGTTTCGTATTTTCTATTTATATATTGTAAGACTCTGTAATTTACCCAAGGGTTTTCTCCCTATATAAGAGACCCGAGGGCTCTATAAAATAACACATCATCAGAGTATTACTCTAACATGGTATCAGAGCCCTAACCCTAACCTAGGGTTTCCTCCACCCGTACCCCCCCTCTTCTTCCGCCGCCGGCCTCTCCAGGCTCTCCCGCCGCCGCCAACGAGCCTCTCGTCGACCCCCAGGCCTCTCCGCTCCTCCGCCGGACCCCCAGATCCCTCCTGCGAAGCCCCAGCACCGCCGCAAGGCCCTCCAGGCCCCAACACCACCGCCTGCGAGGCCCCAGCCCCGCTGCCGAGGCCCCACCAGCCCCTGCCTGGCCTTCAAGGCCCCAACCTCGCCAGCTGCGAGGCCCCAGCCCCGCCGCTAGGGCCCCACCAGTCCCGCCAGGCCCCATACAGCCCCATCCCCGACACCTCTTCTCCGCCAAGGCTTCATCAGCCTCACCGTCGTCCGCCTCGCCTCGGTCAGGCTCGGGTCGATGATGGGTTCAAGTGCATAACGTCTACATATGCACTACATATGCACTTGAATTCTCAACAGTCTCGGTAGACAACAGTTTCTTTGTCTATCATCCCTAGTTCAGATTCTCCGGCAGTATGTCAGAACAAAAGGTCGATATGCCCGCCATAGGTGACTTTAAGGGTTCGACACCAATTGTCAAAATGGACGGGACAAACTACGAACTGTGGGCTATGCAGTTCCTAAGTCTTATGCAGTCATGTGGTAAGAAACATATTCTTACCGAAAATGAACCGCCGGAGAAGAAGGGAATATATGCCTCATGGGAGGCCGATGACGCGTATGCCAAAGTTTGGCTGTCCGGAACACTCACGACGGAGATAGCAAATGATGTTCTCCATCAGCCCACCGCCAAGGCGATGTGGGATATTCTGGCCACGACATATTCTCAGGTGAGAAACGAGACAAAGATGCTGCAGTTGCAGCATGATATTTTTACCACGAAGCAAAATGGGAGGCCTCTTCATTCTCTGTACACGTCTCTTCGTGGTATGTTCGAAAAACTCTATAGCACCATCCCACTCACAGCCACGCCGGAACAGCAGAAGACGTTCCGCAATGCCACTATGGTTGGCGTATTACTTGCTGCCCTTGACTCGGAGTACGAGGCAACACGCTCTCAGATCCTTGCCGATGCAACCATTCCACCGATGGAAGAAGTCTACAGAAGGCTCAGTCGTGTACCTGTTCCATCGAATACAACAACTCCACCTCCTTCGGCAATGGTTGTCTCCAGAGGACGAGGTAGTTCATCCTCTTTTCGTGGCAGAGGAAGTGGTGGACGTGGTCGCGGAGGTTGCATACGATCTACGTGCTCATTTGTCGTCGTACTGGTCATTCAGAGGATACATGCTATTCCAAGCATGGCTTCCCTCCTTCTGCACGTGTCGCTGATCATGTTCAGGGTCCACCAGCATCTACTCCAGATCACAGGTTCGAGGAGCTAGTGGCACGGCTTCGTGATATCATGTCACAGTCATCGTCAGATGTTGCTGATGCTTCTGATGTTGCGATTTCGGCGTAAGCAAGTACATCTGCTTCAGCCAGTGCCTCGGGTAGTCCTTCCATCTCATATCATAACCATGATCTCACAGGATGGATTGTTGATTCTGGAGCCACCCACCATCTCTGTCGTGAGAAAGATATTTTGCAGTCTTATAGAGCTGTTCAGCCTGGTCGATCTGTACTCATTGCTGATGGCACTCATTCCCCTATCATCGGTCAGGGGGAGACGGCTTTGATGCCCTCTATGCACTTACAGAATGTTTTACATGCTCCAGAATTCTCTATGAATCTCTTATCCATTAGTCAGATTACACGAGATTTGCACTGTCGTGCTATTTTTGACCCATCGTCTGTTATTTTTCAGGACATACTAACGGGCAGGGTGATTGGCCGTGGTTCTGAGCACAATGGCCTCTATCGTCTTGTACGGAACTCTTACGCTGGCGTCTCACTCCATTCCCAGGGCTCCGTTTCTCCGTATACCTGGCATCTTCGGTTTGGTCACCTGCCGCTACAGAAAATGCGTCACCTCCTGCCTCAGATCTCTCCGAGTTCGTCGTTTCGTTGTGAAGCATGTCAGTTAGGGAAGCACCATCGGTCTAGCTTCCCCAGTCGTCAGAGTCGGAGCAGTCGCTCCCCATTTGAATTATTTCACATAGATATTTGGGGTCCCAGTCGTGTCCCAGATCATCAGGGGCACAAGTTCTATTTAGTCGTGGCTGATGTCCTGGACTTTTCTTCTTAAAAATAAATCTGAAGCAGGAAGTGTTATTCAAAATCATATCAATGAAGATCAAAATGTTTTTTCGTCTACTGTTAAGTATGTGCATACTGACAATGCTTTGGAGTTCTGCACTCGTACCCTTGCTCGCTTTCTCTCTTCTAAAGGCATTATCCACCAAACCACATGTGCATACACATCTCAACAAAATGGGATTGCAGAACGGAAGCATCGCCATTTCCTTGATATTGCTCGCACACTACTTATCCAGAGTTGTGCCCCATTATCCTTTTGGGGGGATGCTATACTTACAGCATGCTATCTGATCAACCGCATGCCTACAACTGTTCTGGGGGAAAAGTCTCCTATCTTTGTTCTCTTTCCTGACAAAGATTTGTTTGCACTTACACCTCGGGTCTTTGGCACTATTGCGTTTGTCCACCGCTTATCCCCAGGACTTGATAAGCTATCTCCTAGGGCTATCAAGTGTGTTTTTGTGGGCTACTCCAGGACACAGAAAGGATATCGTTGCTATGACCCCGTTCATGACAAGTACTATGTGAGCGCTGATGTTACATTTTTCGAACCCGTCATGTATTTCTCCCCTGCAGGTGATAGATTGGTCTCCTCCACATCCACGGATTCTAGTGTCTATGTGCCTCCACCTCCAAGCCTGGGTCAATCCTATACTCCACCACCACCACCACCACCACCTCCAATTGTACCATTTCCTAAGTTCTATACAAGGCGGACAGGCCTGCTCAAGCTACATGTCAACCATCCAACACGCCTCAGGTATGTTCTGATGTTATCGCTAATGATGGGTTAGATAATGCACCAGTGCAGGAGCCTTTACTACAGGAGGAGGATGAACCGGTGGACACCGTGACGGATGATCTGGATCGGCTCATTGCTCACAGGAAGCAGCGGAGACAATGTGCTTCATATCCTCTTGCCTCCCAAGTCTCATTTCATCGTCTCAATGGGGATTTCCAGAAGTTTACAGCTGTTGTCTCGTCCGTTGACATTCTACGGACCTACCAAGATGCCATGAAGATTGATTGCTGGCGTCTAGCCATGGAAGAGGAGATGCGTGCCTTGCAGTCACGAGGGACTTGGTCTCTTGTCCCCATTCCTCCAGGTGCCTCCGTTGTGAGTTGCAAGTGGGTGTTTACGGTGAAATATCATGCGGATGGACGTCTCGACAGATACAAGGCAAGACTTGTGGCAAGGGGATTTACCCAGACGTATGGGGTAGATTATTTGGATACTTTTTCACCAGTGGCTAGACACTCCACTCTTCGCATCCTCCTATCTGTTGCTGTGGTACGTAACTGGGTCATTTTTCAGCTTGACGTCAAGAATGCTTTCTTGTATGGAGACCTGCAGGAGGAAGTCTACATGCAGCAGCCACCAGGGTTTACTGCTGAGGGGGAGACTCAGATGGTGTGCAGACTTCATAAGGCTATCTATGGCCTCAAACAGAGTCCCCGAGCATGGTTCCAGAAGCTTTCTCAGCTAATTGAACAACAGGGGTTCAGGAGATCAAATGCGGACCATTCATTGTTCATCCAGAAGACCCCTAGAGGTACAGTTGTTGTTATGATATATGTTGATGACATCTTGGTCACAGGAGATGATGCTCAGGGGATTAAGATAACCAAGTCCCTGTTGGGAAACCAATTCATTACGAAGGATCTGGGCGCGATACGATATTTTCTGGGGATAGAGTTTGCAAGAAATGCACAAGGAATGGTGATGACTCAAAGAAAATATGTCACAGACTTGCTAGTTGAAACAGGAATGACTGGATGCAGACCTTCAAGTACACCTATGGACCCAAGCATGAAGCTGTACGACGATGATACCGAGGAGGTGGACAAAAGAAGGTACAGAGAGATGGTGGGTAAGCTCTTATATATTACTATAACTCGACCGGATATTGCCTTTGCAGTAAACCGGGTGAGTCAATTTGTGGAGCATCCAAGGCAAGTTCATATGGATGCCTTGTATATGATATTGAGATATCTGAAGTCTTCCCCAGGCACAGGGTTGCTATTCAGGAAAGATACGGATCTGTCTATTTCAGCTTGTGCAGATGCAGATTATGCAGGATGTCCAAGGGATCGTAAATCTACTTCTGGATTTGCTATCTTCATAGGAAGCTCTTTAGTTTCTTGGAAAAGCAAGAAACAGACTGTTGTGGCGAGGTCCAGTGCCGAATCCGAGTACAGAGCCATGGCACAAGCAACTGCAGAAATGATGTGGGTTAGAGCAGTCTTAGAAGATTTGACTGTAGATGTCCCCTTGCCTATGAATCTCCAATGTGACAATCAGGCAGCATTGTTTATTGCCAATAATCCAGCTTTTCATGAGAGAACAAAGCACATCGAGGTGGATTGTCATTATACTAGAGACATGATTCAGAAGGGCTTCATTTCCACTTCTCATGTCAGTTCAGAGGATCAGACTGCTGACATATTCACCAAGCCACTGCTCAGAGGACCTTTCCAGAGATGTTCTTCCAAGCTGAGCATGATAGATATCTATGCTCCATCTTGAGGGGGAGTGTAGAGACTTATATATGTTACGTTTTAATGTTTCGTATTTTCTATTTATATATTGTAAGACTCTGTAATTTACCCAAGGGTTTTCTCCCTATATAAGAGACCCGAGGGCTCTATGGAATAACACATCATCAGAGTATTACTCTAACACATATATATATATATATATATATGTATATACAGAAGAGAAAAGAAAATCTGAAACAAGAGCAGCATACCGTCTGGTGTAAACATGGTCTTCTGAAGTCATCAACCCGCTACTGCGCTAAAGGCTCTTTTTTTGTCATGTGTGCAAGGAAGAAAAGGCATCAGCGATTGCTGGTACTTCCCAAAAACTTATAAAAATAAACCGATATTTAATATGTTCAAAATCAAGCAAGTAGAGAGGCATAAACAAGTAAAATTTACATCTACTTCTGTAAGTAAAAAGGTTTTCAAGTTTCTTGTAAGCATCTCCCATAAGCACCCATTATCCCAACATTTTTCATATATAACATATTTATCTTATAATCAAATGCTCATAATTGTATGAGTGTATGTATATATATTACCATATTGACCAGATATCACATCTGAGGATTTTGACGATGTGAAAGATGGGATTGGAAATGTTTATTGATTTACTCGATTCTCAAGTCTAATGGACAGTCATTTCCTACCAACATAACTATGGATTGTAACTTCTCCAAAACTCAACTTTAACTGTCTCAGATGCACTTCTAGATGACTTAGAAGTAGATATGGATGATTTAGATGTAGAAACGCTAAGGTATGTTGGCATAAGTAAAAACTCAAGCGGTGAGTTCACCTACAAAAGGGCTCCTCCGTCTCGCCCTCTAGAGTCCGTTGCAACGGGTAGAGTTATAAAGTATGTTTTTTTATTTGGTGATGTGCATATAGTTGCAAGAGGTGCTCCAGACCTCTTTCCAGAGTTACATATACCCGTACCGTATCTTGAAAAGGCAGATGAAATTTGTCGTTCTCTAAATAAAATTTGGGAAAGCAAATTAGGATTGTCTTCCTGGAGAAAGACCTTATGATTGCAATGTAATTATTGTCATATTTGTTTTCTATAATAGAAGCATCATGGCGCAAGGAAACAGATTTATGCCCGCCACTATTTGCTCCAATGGAGTCAATAATCTCGACTGAGTACTAGGAACAGTATGAAAAGATTTAAATGACCAAAAACTTCCAGATATTTATTCATTGATGCTTAAACTTCAATTTCATTATGATAATTAATTAGATTCACCAATCCCTAAACAAATTTTATCGTAGAGCGAACTCTTGGACATTTTTTTGTGTTCGCTTCAGCATCCACGTCTTTAGCTATATTTCCTATTAACTATTTAGATTAATTTGGAGTGGTTAAAAATGGGGTTGCATCGTAGGAGTTGCATGGTGGGCACATGGCAAACTAAAGAAATTATTAGCATGGCACACTTGTGCCTACGAAATTGGTAGTACTTTTAAATGGATGTAAATGTAAAGGAAATTTTCCATCGATCTTGAGATTTTAACCAGAGGTCGAATTAATGTAACATGGTGATTATTACCACACAGGTGAGGTTTATGATGAATGGATAGATGGAATTAGGTGTTGCTAAGGGAAGGGCAGGCACCCTTGGGGTCCCAGGTGGAAGCATAGATGGTCACAATCCTAACCGTTACTTGTAGCTGTGACTGTCGGAGGACATGTTACTTGGCACGCCGAGGAGTCACCACGCAATGTTTTGTATCAGCACTTGCGTGCCTTTAGCCCAGTTCTTTGAGTGCAGGACAAGTAGTCATGGTTGGTAGTTTAGTTTTTCGCTTGTCCACTTAAAGTTAACACTCGTATTCTAACTGGTGTAGGCCACATTGGTTAGTATTCCGAGTGGGAGAACTAAGAGAAGTTTCGGGAAAATGTGGTTAAATGAAGTTGAGAATGTGATACAAGTCTCTTGTGTATAAGGAGGATTTAAGCTAATCATGGTAATTCAGACTACGGTAATAATGATCTTGTAATTTATGCCCTTACTCGCTCCCTATGCCATGTTGGACTCTTACACGTGGGAAGTGAACTGGGGCAGTTTGCGAAGATTCATGCGATGGAAATTGCTTTCGGAATCAGAGTTATAATCTTATAAGTAAAGCCAAGTAGACGTGTTGGGAACTTCGTTTGGATGCATTGTACCCCACCGCATGCCCACAGAGGAACTCCAATTCTAAGACTTTCTTTTTGCCTTAGAGTCTAGTATGAAGTCTTCCCGGACCAAGACCATAGACCATCTACGAAGCTTTAGTGATTGTGAGGACGGTTTAAACAGTTGTTTCTTTTGCACACTTTTCATTTGTATCTTTCTTGTTATATTTTTTATCGCATTGAGCAAGTTTGCTCATAACATACCTGTCGAGATAAGTATGTGTACTTTGAGTATTAGTTTCTTAATGTTCATTTCTTATTGTCTATCTTATGTAATTTACCCATAGGCCTTTTCCTATATAAGAGAGCCTAGGGTTCTCCTTAAGAAGCACCTTCTTCATTTTTCCCAACATGGTATCAGAGAGGCGGTCCTAGGACAGAGCTCTCAAATATCCTAACCCTAGCCTCCACCTTCACCTGCCCATACGACTTCGCATATGCGGCACCACCACACGCCACATCCTTGTGCGCTGCTGCGTGCTCAACCACGCTGCCCAGCGCAGCCCTATGTGCTGCCTCGTGCATACTCGTGTGTCTCTCTCCGTTGCATCGTGCAACCTCGTGCACTACCGTGCACCACTGAGCACGTCGTTGCGTGCGGCAGACGTCTGCGCCGCCCAACCTGTTGCACAATAGGCTGCCTTTGCGCACCCAGCTTTGTGCGCCGACATACTAGGTTGTACATCGATCAGTGTGCAACCCTAGCGCGTAAGCGTACAGCCCTAGCACGCAACCCTAGGACATCTCCGTGCGTAACTCTCTCTCCAACAAGTCAACAGTTTGCATCGGTTTCTCCATCTTCTTGATGGATTTGGGTGCATAAGTCTACATATGCATTCAAATCCACATATGTTTGTGTAGAGAATCATTTTTGGTCTAGAAAACCCCAGTCTTATACATCTGGCAATATGTCTGAGAACAAAGTTGATGTACTCACCATAGGCGCTTTCAGAGGTCCAACATATATCGTCAAAATGGACGGGGCGAATTATGAGCTTTGGGCTAAATTCACGAGCCTTATGAAGTCAAATGGTAAGAAACACATTCTTACCGATGAAGAGCCAGTAGAGAAGACCGGAGTTAACGCCTCGTAGGTGGCAGGTGATGCGTATGCCAAAGTCTAGCTTTCAGGAACATTGACGATAAAGATCGCCAATGATGTGTTACACCAGCCCACGGCTAAGGATAAGTGGGACATCCTTGCAGCTAGTTACTCTCACGCAAGGAATGAAACCAAGATTCTTCAACTTCAACACGACATATTCACGATCAAGCAGAACAGTCAGCCTCTCCATTCATTGTATACATCTCTACGTGATATGTTTGAGAAGCTTCATAGTTTCATGCCACTTACAACCACTCCAGAGCAGCAGAAGACATATATGAATGCCACTATAGTTGGTGTATTCCTAGCAGCCTTGGATCCTGAATATGATGCTGCTCGATCTCATATCCTTGCGGATGCTACTATTCCTCCTATGAAGGAAGCTTTCCGCCAACTTAGCAGGATCACTATTCCATCTACGGCCTCTACTCAGACATCTTTGACGATGGTCGCCTCCCGAGCGGAGCTCAAAAACATAGTATATATAGTGATATTCTACAAAACTCACATTAAAATGCGCATTACAGCCCTGCTCACAAGGTTTTGCCAACATCAAGCGGTAGTGTTCCAATCTGAGACGGAAATAAGTGGTATTCACTAAAGAAGGCGATCCTAACTCGAGTTAGATAGCAATCAGGTGAGGGATTCTCAAGCGCTATTTTAAAGCAATAATCTTTAGCTTTTATGCATGGTTTTGATAGCAAGTATGAAACCGTATTTTCTAAAGCTTTTACGTGTGAAGTATCATATAGTAGACATGAAATCAGGTCTTTAAAAAGTATTTCAAATGTCCTTTCAAGTGTTTCATCATGATAGCACGTTTTCAAGCATATAGTTCTTTGTGGAACACGAAACATAAGTTTCACTAATTAGATTTGAGCTTTATATAAAAGAAACATGGTTGGACAGTAACTATGCAATATGTATCGGTTTTCAAGTTCTTAATAGTTTTCAGTTGTAAGAATAAGCATGCTATGTCAGATTTTTTGGTGTTCATGAATTAGCTGTTATGAGCATCAATTATCAAGAGTACGGATTATTAGTGGCAAGAAAAGAATAAGAATCATAAAGTAAGCACCACAGTAGCTATTTTATACAATTCATTAACTAGCCATTAGATATGGGGATGTCATTAGATATGACTCTGAAACAGCTGTTAAATATGGCAAACCATTAGATATGGTATCCAGAGGACTTTGGGTCCGCATTCTGTATGCATATAAGCTTTGGGTCGTATGCAGGGTGTTTTTGGTCTTTGGGACCATCTGCGCGTATGACTTAGCTTTCTTTCAGCGTTCATGAGCCGATAACTTAGCCACAGTGGTGATTAATACAAACAGCTCAATAGAGATAATTATAATTCAGTTTACTTTTATTGAAGACATTTCAGTCTGCAAAACTAGCATGTTTTTATATGATTACCGTCATAAAGTCTCTTTCAAGCTATTTCAAAGTATTCAGCATAAGTTTTGGCATGATACTCATATTTCAACATTTGGCTATATATGTAAAAAGCTTGAGATCCATTCACTGGCTCTAAGATCATAAATGGGTTTAGACTCATCCCGTAATATTATTATTATGTACAGATCAATCGAATCACGACCAAAAGGAGGAAGGACTGTTTATACAATAGCAGGAGGTGGTTTTCGTTTTTTTATGTTGTTTTTTAAGGAGATGTAATAGAACTTGTGTTAGACACTTCTTTGTACAGTGAACTTATAAAATGATGATGTATTTGATGAGATTTGCCACATATGTACTTTGAGGAGAAAGGAAAAGAAAAATCCATGTCGCGGCACGTTCTGATTAGCGGGACGGGTCGTGACAAGGTTTTGGACTCTTGAGCAAGAATAATATTAGGAGTTGATCTATAAGTATTAAAAGATAATTTAGTCATCATAATTTGATTGAACTTGGAAGAAAAATAGAAGCCGTTGTCTTGAGAATAATTGGAATCATTATTGGAGGATTTATGTTGATGAAGGATCTAATTGAGGTATTATATTATAGGAAACAATGGCAGCAGAGTAGCCACAAGCGACCACCCAAGAATAGCAACAACAATGTGTATGACACGTTGATCTTGATAGCTCAAACACTAGGAGGCACGGCTGCCTAGTCTGTTAAAAGACATGAATTTGAGCACCAGTTGCCATTTGAACATGCAAAGAAGTTGGGAGCAGAACCATTTGTAGCAGAGACTGATCCAAAGAAGGCAAGGGAATGGTTCAAGCATATGGAGAAAATATTTGCTCCAATGAAATGTATGGATGAACAAAAGTTGAAGTATACAATATTTCTTTTGAAAGATAGCGCTAAAGATTCGTGGACATGATGAAATATCCAAACCCATTTCACATTACATGGGAGATCTTTGAGAAAGAGTTCAATGAAAAATATTACCCAAGGGTTTATCAGGAGGAGAAACATAGGGATTTCATATTCCTTACTCATGGGAGCAATTTGTTTGATGAATATGAGAAGAAATTCACAGAACTTTCAAAGTGCTTCTCTGGTTGCAACAGAGGAAGAAAGGTGTAGACGTCTAGAAGATGGTATGCATATTGACTTATAGGAAATGGTTTTCGTCATGGGATATACTGATTGTGCAAAATTGGTGGAGGTTGCTCGTAGGGTTGAATGAGTAGTGATAGAAAGAAGGAAATGCAATGATCACGGAAAGAAAAGAATTGCAGATAGACCATAATGGAGGGGAACCATGAAAAAGAATCGAGAATAGCAGGGAATTCAAGGCAAGATAATAGGACAGCTCCTAGGAAGGGATATTCCTCTTACTTTGCTTATGTATTTAATACTAAGGCAGAAGCAATCAGTTTCCTAAAATATCTCTGTGGTGAAGGAGTTTCGAGAAGTGTTTCCAAATGAACTGCCAGGAGTTCCTCCTGATAGGGAAATTAAATTCACTATTAACCTCATTCCGGGTACCAATCCAACGAGAGGAAGAAATGAGATCTCAATATCTCCACTTATTTTCAAACTAGCAAAGGTACTTCAATTTTGAGGACGAAATTTATGTAAAGTAGGGGATAAACTGTAATGCACGTTTTGATGTGAGTTTTGTAGAATATCACTATATATACTTTGTTTTTTAATGTTAGTAAGTGTTATTTTAAGGAAATATTGGATTGATAGTATTCGCACTTTACGTTTGACACAGTTACTAGATTCGCCTTGATGCAACGATTTCATTGAAACTTGTTGTGTAAATCAAAGAACATCTTGTATAATTATGACTTTAAAAAAATCTATGGATTTTGTAGATCATCAAACATAGTACCACATCTAGTAAGTTGGAAGTAAGGTAGTAGCGTATAAATAATAGAAGCTACTACTAGTATAGGGACCACAATGTTATAGATTTATGCTCATTAGACCATAAATATATCATTAAGACTAATTAAGCATTATTAGTATTAATTACTCATGATTAGTGATAATTAAGTGTCATTAGCAAAAGTAGGACACATGGAGGGCAAATCAAGATACGTGTAGTTACACATACATGACATGTGTCAATACACAAGAGTACAAAGTATCATCATTCGAGAATAAACATGTGTCCTAGTGCAAGGCATGTGACATTATGCATGTACACCAAGTGCCCTCATGCCTGTACAACATGTTCCCCCATGCATATGAGCCATGTGTCATGGTGCTTGGATGACAAGTGTTGCCATGTGTCTTCATGCATGGTATAGAGGTAACATGTGTCTTAATCCTCCCTTAGATGCGCACACCTGTCACACATGCAAAGGGGTTGGAGGCCTATATATACCCATGTGCTCCTCATTCTACTCATTACATCTCACAGCACTCTCACCACCTTAGAGCCCGAGAGACGTAGAGGGTGTTGGAAGAGCACGGTAGAAGTCGCGGCGAAGCTCTGTCGGTTACCGAGAGCACGATAAAAGTCGTAACGAGGTTCTGCCAACTATCAAGCGGTAGTGTTCGAATCTGAGATGGATATAGGTGGTATTAACTAACGAAGGCGATCTCGACTCGATTTAGATAGCAATCAGGTGAGGGATTCTCAAGCGCTATTTTAAAGCAATAATCTTTAGCCATTATGCATGGTTTTGATAGCAAGTATGAAATCGCATTTTCTAAAGCTTTTACGTATGAAGTACCATATAGTAGATACGAAATCAAGTCTTTAGAAAGTATTTCAAATGTCCTTTCAAGTGTTTCATCATGATAGCACGTTTTCAAGCATATAGTTCTTTGTGGAACACGAAACATAAGTTTTACTAATTAGATTTGAGCTTTATATAAAAGAAACATGTTTGGACAGTCACTATGCAATATGTATCGATTTTCAACAAAATGGTATTGCATAGCGAAAACATCGCCATTTACTTGATATCACTCGGACACTTCTTATTCAGAGTCGGGCTCCACATTCATTTTATGGTGATGTTGTCCTTACGGCATGTTACCTAGTGAATCGCATGCCTTCGTCTATTCTTGGTGAGAAAACTCCTTTCTCCATTGTTTTTTCTGATAAGGAATTATTCTCACTTAATCCTCGTATCTTTGATTCTGTTGCGTTTGTTCATCAGTTAACTCTGGGTCTTGACAAGCTCACTCCTAGGGATGTCAAATGTGTATTTATTCGCTACTCCAGGGCCCAGAAGAGATATCGGTGTTATGATTCTTTGCGCAGGAAATATTACATCAACGTTGATGTGATGTTTCTCGAGTCTGTGATGTTTTTCTCTCCTGCAGGAGACAGGTTGGCAACATCGGATTCTAATGATGAGTTATACATGCCACCTCCTCTTACGTCTTTGTCTTCTCCTCAGACTGTGCCTGCGCCACCACCACCATCTTTGACCCAGTCTCACATTGTTGCACCACTACCAAAATTCTAAACCCGTCGACCTAGCTCTGCTCATGGTAATCGCTCATCATCCAGCACACCTCAAGTTTGTTCGGATAACATGATTTCTAATGATGGTCTTGAAGATATTTCTGCGCAGGGGTCCTTGCAGGAGACTGATCCACATAGGGTTGTTGCTATGGATGACCTGGATGTACCCATTGCATTACAGAAGCCAAAGCGTACATGTGCTACTTATCCACTTGCATCTCAGGTATCTTTTCACCGTTTGTCAGGGGACTTTCAGATATTTACAGTTGCTCTATCTGTCGTGGCTATTCCTCGGAATTACCAGGAGGCCCTGAAGGATAGTCCCTGGGGTCTTGCTGTAGAGGAAGAAATGGTTGCCCTGCAATCACGTGGCACCTATACTTTGGTGTCTGCTCCTCCTGGAGCTTCTGTTGTCAGTTGCAAGTGGGTGTTTATTGTTAAACACCATGCAGATGGGAGCCTTGATCGCTATAAGGCAATATTAGTAGCTCGCGGATTCACTCAGACTTATGGGGTGGATTACATGGATACATTCTCTCCTGTTACGTGCCACTCCACTTTACGGATCCTTCTTTCTGTTGCTGCGATACGTGATTGGCTCTTGTTTCGGTTAGATGTTAAAAATGCATTCTTATATAGAGATTTACAGGAGGAATTCTACATGCGGTAACCTCCAGGGTTTGCTGCTGAAGGGGAGTGTCAGCAGGTGTGTAGACTACATAAGATAATATATGGCCTTAAGCAAAGCCCAAGTTTGGTTTCAAAAGCTCTCGGATCTGGTGGAAAGGCAGGGGTTCAAGAGATCAAATGCAGACCATTTATTGTTTGTACAAAAGATACCTAGAGCTACATTTGTTATCATGGTTTATGTGGATGATATTCTTGTTACAGGGAACAATGTGCTAGGGATAAAAATGGCAAAAGAATTTTTGGGTCGTTAGTTTGTTACGAAGTATTTAGGCACCCTAAGGTATTTCCCAGGATTTGAATTTGCTAGGAATGCGCAAGGTCTTGTAATAACCCAAAGGAAGTATGCTACAGACATGCTTGCTGAGACGAGCACGATTGGTCATCGACCATCCACTACTCATATGGATCCTAGCATGAAACTTTATGATGACGATACAGAAGAGGTTGACAAGAGGAGATACAGAGAGATGGTAGGGAAGCTCCTATATGTTACCATCACTAGACCTGACATCTCATTTGCAGTGAGTCGGGTGAGCTGTGATACCTAAAGTCCTCTCCAGGCACAGGTTTATTATTCAGGAAAGGAACAACTATTTCTGTTTCTCCGTGTGCAGATGCTGACTATGCAGGGTGTCCTAAAGATAGGAAGTCTATATCTGGCTATGCAATATTTGTTGGCAGTTCGCTTATTTCTTCGAAAAGTAAGAAACAAACAACGGTGGCTTGATAAAGTGCAGAGTCCGAATATAAAAATATGGCACAAGCCTGCACGGAAATGATGTGGGTTCGAGCAGTACTGACAGACTTACATATGGATGTGCCTCTACCTATACAGCTACAATGTGATAATCAGGCTGCCCTGTTTATTGCAAACAATCCATCATTTCATGACGAACAAAGCATATTGAAGTAGACTGCCATTATACCAGAGACGTGATTCAGAAAGGCTTAATATCCACCTTCATATGAGCATGTGAGAACAAATGGCGGATATCTTCACCAAGATATTACTCAGAGGACCGTTTCAGAAGAGCACTTCCAAGGTGAGCATGATTGACATCTATGTTATATCTTGAGGGGGAGTGTAGAGATAATTATGTATATTTTGAGTATTAGTTTCTTAGTGTTCATTTCTTATTGTATATCTTATGTAATTTACCCATAGGCCTCCGTATATAAGAGAGCCTAGGGTTCACTTGAATAAACAACTTCATTTTCCCAGCAATACCTACTTGTTGGATTTGCAGGTCCTCAGCAGAACCCGCAAGAGTGAGGTGCACTTGGTTATTTGGAGTTACTTCTTTTTGTGCAGCTATACGACTCCTTTTGGGGGTACAGTTCCTTGCAGTTCTTCCTGCTTTACTTTACTAGCAGGTTTTTAAGAGACATGAGATGTATACTGCAAGTATGGGCACACTTTTTGTTGCATATATGTATATTTTTGGGGACGTGGATTGTAATGAAATACAATGATGTACATGTTTTGAGTGGGTCGTAAATCTTAAATTCCATTTTCATGCTATTTTCTCATGCTTTCTATTATTATGTATTTCGAATGTGCAATGTATGTGTATGGAATTGGTTTGCCGAGTATTCGGATCCTAGGGGGATATGCGCAGCCGTTTGGTATCAAAACGATGATACTCCATTCCATTCCACGTATATCATTCCTCAGTGGTATTCGAAATACATAATAGTGTTGGTAGTCTTCTGACCCAACACGAATCAAAAGAATTGCTTATTTTATATCCATGCCCACATGTCTCTCTCAGGGAAAGCAAGTATTAATCTTGTGGTTATTTATGCAGAAGTATGTCGTATCGTATAGATCCGGATGTTGCACAACAGCTGGCCTTTCTTGTACTGGTTGTGCAAGACATCCATTATCGTCAAGAAGCGATCGAGCAACGGCTCCAGCAACAGGACGACTCTTCCTACCGTCCCTCTCACGACGGGGAGAGTGTCGACCTGTCTTTCTCGATAGAGCCTGAACATATTGAGGATACAGATGCCTTACAAAGGTATCAAAGCACATATACGGCATACCAGCAGGTGATGATACCACAATTCTTCAGTACCAAAACCCTTGATGATGCAGAGTTGTGGATGACACAGGTGGCCAAAGTTTGAGGATGATACACGCACTCGAGGACACTTGGGTATGTTTTGCAGAGTACTTTCTTGCTGGGTATGCAAAACGGTGGTGGAATGCCAAAAAGGAGCACCTGATCGAGCCCATTACTTAGGAGGTATTCTTTAACGAGTTCCGTGTAGAGTTCCACCCAAACCATTCGGTAGAGCATCATAGGAGAGCTCTCCGAGCTGACATAGGGGTCGATATCCCAAGAGTACCTGTTCTGATACACAGAGTTGTCTTGTCATTTCCGTACTACGACAGCTTACCCACAGGAGAAATTGCAGAAGTTCATCCACAGTATGCGCGGGATCTAGGACAGACTCTACTTTCGATCTTACCTCCATCAAGAAGGTTATTGTGAAGGCGACAAAGTGGGAGGCTACACAACATCGATTACAGGAAGGTCAATCACAGTTGCCCCCTCTTCAGCCTAACAGAGTTGTACGTATGGACTTCTCTCAGTTCCGTAGGACCGTTGCCACCATCCGACAGCGACAACACTATCCACTAGTAGGTTCACACCATCCCCTACCTTGGGGCAAGCCCTGGCAGGTCATGGTTCAGTCTCTTCCCGCCACCCAATACAGGCACAGAGTCGTAGGTCTGGAAGTGGTAGTTTTGCTTTTGAAGGGAGCTTGTCACAAGCAGGCAGTCATACATGTTACAATTAGAGGCAGTCGGGCCACTTCAAGGCCCAATGCCCCTTGCATGTCAGCAAGTCGAGTGCACAACTGTAGAGTGGTAGATCAGTTGGGTTTTCGAGACTGTTTCAGGGATCCAACCCATAACGCAACCTACCTCTCAAGCAGTGAACACATCGATCCCGGAACCAGCCAACCAACCCCAACTCAAACCGAGAAAATACTCCTTTATAATACCTTCGAATATATTTGAAAGAAAATACCTACGCGATAGAAAGAATAGCGGGTCGCAAAAATCAATCAAGAAATTCATAGTAGCTTTGCGAAGAGTTTCTTTATATAGTAGAAGTTCAGAAAGAGAAGAAAATCAAAGAAGCGTTCGTGGCTTTGCAAGCTTTTAG
Organism: Ottelia alismoides; assembly: GCA_037367405.1. Classification (NCBI taxonomy): domain Eukaryota; kingdom Viridiplantae; phylum Streptophyta; class Magnoliopsida; order Alismatales; family Hydrocharitaceae; genus Ottelia; species Ottelia alismoides. Next base: position 122,161 of record JAZKJV010007730.1, read on the forward strand.
AGCAGAGAGCTGACCCTTAGTTGATCTCCGAGTCGCAAGCTTGTAGTAGTTGGTCCGCTGAGGGACATCACCTCGGGTTGGGCTCCCCGCGTCCTTGCACGGCTCCTTCAACACCCCTATAACTAGCCAAAGGCCCTCTCTCCAGGGACTGAGCGTATGGAGTACAGCCAAGTGGTAAGGCATCGGTTTTTGGTACCGACATGCAAAGGTTCGAATCCTTTTACTCCATCTTCAGCATTTTTCATAGACAAGAAATAGAAGGTGAATTCTGAGATAGGATCAGAAGACTGCTTTTTGAGTCTGATATGATTCAGACGACTGCTTGTCATATTTATATGAGGCTGCGGCTGAACTAGATATTTGGGCAATCAATGGCCCCTGAGCTTTGACCTCTAAAATAGTAGCAAGCCACAACTACTTTTTCCTACTTTGCGGAGAGAAGGGCGACAGAAATCCTTCCAACCTTGAATACAACACGGGCTTCGGCTTGTAGTCAAACTTGCAACACGACTTCTTTCTTCGGACTTCGCACTAGTCCCTTGCTTCTTCTCAGTGAGAATGGTTGACATTCCTGGTATGCGCGAGCTCACAATCATTCCAGGAATCAAGAGATCTTCTTGGAACTGGCCTTTCTGGCAATCGTTTTTCCCGCTCTCATCCCTCAGTCTCAACTAAAAGCTTACTGAGTTCAGCCTCTACCATAGACGCCAGGAAAGCTAGCTGCACATAGGGAGTCCTCAGTTAGTTAGACCGGCCAAACAGAATTTGCTTTTTTGAGCTTATTTGATTTGAGCTTTTGAGTTTCTTTTTTGTGCTAAGATCAAAAGTAGAGCTTAATAGGTAGATTGCCTCAAAAGAGGATGAGACCTCGTAGATATTATAGGGTTGAGTCTCTCTCTTCCTTGCGTCAGTTAATGCTTAAGATCTCGTCGAGGATGCCGTGGCTTTCAACGAACCCCACAACAAACAGTCAGTGTTATGGGTTCTAGTGCACCACTACGAGGATAGCTGAATGCAGTGACACAGGAGCAGGCTCATGCTTCTGGATCGGTCGTCAGAGGTATGATTTCAACCCATGAGACTTCTTTACACCCATTGCTTGATTCAGGGGCTATACATTCCTTTCTTGCACATCGTATAGTGCCTACATTGGGCAAGTCAGTGATGGAGGTTGCTTCCCCATACAACATCAAGGGCTTAGGGGGGCAATTGTTTATCATCCATCAGGCAATGGAGGACGGAGCCAAACATATAGGTAGGCATGAGATTCTTGCTTTCGTACTGTTGATCCAGTTAGAGGACTTCGACATCATCTTGGACATGGATTGGTTGGAGAGGCACCACACATCCTTGGACTGTTTGGGGAAGACGATGGTTTTCTATTTACCTGGAGTGTCTTCATTTCACTTTGGAGGACGTACTTTAGAGGGTGGGATCGAGTGCATCTCCTCCTTGAGGGAACACCAGTTTCTCAGCCAAGGTTATGTAGGCTACCTTGCCTATGTGGTAGACTCAGCAAAATCAGATGATTGAGGATGTTAGAGTGGTGCGTGAGTTTCCTGACGTGTTTCTAGATGACTTACCTGGACAACCAATAGTGATGCAAATCTGGATTCGCGCGGCGCGGGAAATAAATATTTTTTGTGGAAATTTTAGTGGAAGAATAATGGAGGGGTTGAGAGAAGAAACTCGTCGAGAACACGAGGGATTTGGGAGGAGGAAACGCGGAGATCGCGTGGGGAGAGAGAGACGACAAAGAGAGAGAGATAAAAATCTCAAATTTTCATAATCACTGAACTGACTAAAAACATTGGACCCTCATCCCTTTATATAGGAGGGATGATATTACAAAAGTAGACAACTAATTTAAATTGACAACTAATTATACTAATTAGACTCTAACTAATTAACCGATAAATTTGAAATTCAAAAAAATCTCTAACTGATTTATTGAGATCACAGACGATCTCATTTATTTAATTAAGGACATGACAATTTAAATAAACGTAAATAAAATTGACCAATAAAATTAGATAAATATTTGGCCCTATCTGTTGGTTTCATGCTGCATCAACTCTCCTCCGCTTTTAAAAATTCATCTCCCGATGAATTGCTGGATCTGCAGGCTTGGAGAATTGAATCTCCCAATTTCGCTCCTTTTCCCTGTTACGTTTGTAATTTTCCTGATTTGAGGGGTACGACTGCAAATATTCTACCCCTTCACTTGAAAGAATTCCATAGCATAATTTATCCTCCAATGGGCTCTTTTGATAAATAATTTTGGAAGGAGGGGTCCCCTTGTAAATATTCCAAATCAATCCCTCATCCCTTAATTTTAGGGATTTACTTGCCGAGAAAACCCTTGCTAGGGTTTTGTGTGCCCACGATAAGAGGCGGCGGCGCATGGTGGTGATGGAGGGCCATGGGCGGCGGCCGGGACTCGGCGGCGCAGGACGGACGAGATCACGCATGGAGGCGGGGTTGCTGAGGGGGGGTCGCAGGGAGTCGGGAGGATCGATGGGGTGGGCATGAAGCAAGGGGTGGTGGGTTGTAATAGATGCGCGGTGGTGGGAGGCGGGTGGCTGGGAGGGGAAGCGGATGGAGAGGGGGCGAAGGGAGGGTGGTGCGGCGGGGAGGGGAGGCGCAAGGATGGGGAGGGGGGGAAGGGAAAGGCGGTGTCGGCGTCAGAGGGGGGCGTTGTGAAGAGGCGGCAGCGATGGGAGGATAGGGCTCGGAAGGGGGTTGGGCTCAGGACAGACAAGGGACACTGAGGAGGGTGGAGGAAGGGGAAAGATGGGGGCGCGAGGAGGGATGCGACGAGGGCGGGGTGCCTGTACGGGGGCGGCGAGGCGGGAGGATGGCAGAGAGGGAGGGCTGGTCTTCACAGGGAGGGGAGGGGGGCCCGGGGGGCTGGGTTTCGGGCCGCAGGATTTGCGGGGGTGGGGAAGGGCGTCGGCCAGGTTGGGGGCTGGGCTGGAGCCTGTGCTGCGGGGAGTAGGGGGATGGCGGAGGGGTCCGACCGACGAGGCTAGGGGGGCGTCGGAGGGGCTGGGGCTGCAGCGGGGGTTTGCAAGAAGGCTGTGGATGGGTCGAAGATCGGTTTCCGTGGGTCTTCCAAATCTGAAAGTACATGGACAGCAGGCGTTTCGGCGTTTTCCTCTTCTGAAACGGCTTGGACAGCGGCTGATTCTTCGTTGACAACGAGCTTTTTGTCTTCAAATTCGTTGTCGGTGATTGGTGATGTTGATTTGGCGCGTAGGTACTCGAAATCAGCCCTAAGTTCTCGACACATGGACTGGAAGTTGGCTTGTGTGTCAAGTAGCATGCTTCTCATCTTCTCGTTGTGGGCGTCAATGGCTCGCCGTTTTCGTTCGGACGAACGATAGTCCCTTGATGCATGCCGGTGCCAATGTCGGTGCGGATCGTCGGATCGTGAGGACGATCTGTAGGCCATGCTCTGATACCAATTGATGCAAATCTGGATTCGCGCGGCGCGGGAAATAAATATTTTTTGTAGAAATGTTAGTGGAAGAATAATGGAGGGGTTGAGAGATGAAACTCGTCGAGAACACGAGGGATTTGGGAGGAGGAAACGCGGAGATCGCGTGGGGAGAGAGAGACGACAAGGAGAGAGAGATAAAAATCTCAAATTTTCATAATCACTGAACTGACTAAAAATATTGGACCCTCATCCCTTTATACAGGAGGGATGATATTACAAAAATAGACAACTAATTTCAATTGACAACTAATTATCCTAGTTAGACTCTAACTAATTAACCGACAAATTTGAAATTCAAAAAAATCTCTAACTGATTTATTGAGCTTTATTTAATTAAGGACACGACAATTTAAATAAACGTAAATAAAATTGACCAATAAAATTAGATAAATATTTGGCCCGATCCGTTGGTTTCACGCTGCATCAAATAGTGAGAGAGATAGAGTTTGAGATCATGCTATTGCCAGACACACAGCCGATCTATATCCCTCCAGATAGATTGGCACCTGTTGAACTCAAGGAGCTCAAAGTGCAGTTAAAGGAGCTGTTGGAAAAGGGATTCATCCGCCCCAGTACATCATCATGGGAGCACCAGTCCTTTCGTGAGAAAGAAGGATGGGTCCTTGAGGTTATGCATATACTACAGACATTTGAACAAGAGAACAATCAAGAACCATTACCCACTTCCATGAATTGACGATCTCTTCGATCAGTTACAATGAGCAGTAGTGTTCTCCAAGATTGACTTGCGGTCATGATACCACTAGTTGAGGATCAAGGAAGCAAACGTACGAATTCCACATTTCGTACTAGCGGTCACGAGTTCCTAGTTATGTCTTTTGGACTTACGAATGTACCTACTACATTCATGGATTTGATGAATTGAGTCTTCCGTCCGTACTAGGACAGGTTCATGATCGTATTCATCGATGATGTTCTAGTTTGCTTGCTTGATGAGTACGAGCATGAGTTCCATCTTCGCATTGTGCTAAAGACACTCCGAGAGAATCGATTGTATGTTAAATACAACAAGTACAAGTTTTGTATCAGTCAGTTTTTTTGTATTTAGAGATGTGCACAGAGTTGCAGGAGGTGCTCCAGACCTCTTTCCAAAATTACATATACCCTTGCCATAACTTGAAAAGGCAGATGACATAGAGGGTTTACAAAATATGTTGTTCTTTAAATAAAATTTGTGAAAGAAAATTAGGATTGTCTTCCTGGAAAAAGACCTTATGATGACAATGAAATAATTGTCATATTTGATTCAATAATAGAAGCATCAATGGTCGAATTAATGTAACTTGGTGATTATTACCATACATGTGAGATTTATGATGAATGGATAGATTGAGTTAGGTGCCACCAAGGGAGGGGCGTGCACGCTTGGGGCCTCGGGTAGTAGCCTAGTAGGTCGTACTCCTAACCGCCACTTGTAGCTGCGATGGTTAGAGGACATGTTACTTGGTACATCGAGGAGCTACCACGTGTTGTTCAGCCTCAACACTTGCGAGCCTTTAGCCCAGTGCTTGGAGTGCGGGCCAAGTAGTCATGATTGGTAGTCCACTGTTTCACTTGTTCACTTAGAGTTAACACTCATGTACTGACTGATGTACGCCACATTGGTTAGTATTCCTAGTGAGAGCACTAAGAGGGGAGTTACAGGAAAATGTGGTTAAATGAAGTTGGGAATGGGATACAAGTCTCCTGTGCACAAGGAGAATTTAAGTTAGTCATGGTGATTCGGACTACGGTAATAATGATCTTGTAATTTATGCCCTTACCCGTGCCCTACACCACGTTGGACTCTTACACGTGGGTAGTGGACTTGGATAGTTCGCGCGGATTTGTGGATTGGAAATTGCTATGGGAATCAGAGTTATAATCTTATAAGTGAAGCCAAGTGGACGTGTTGAGAACTTACTTAGCATGCATTGTACCCTACCGCATGCCTACAGAGGCACCCCAACCTGATGCAAACAGGATTTTGCATCGACAAAAATAATATTTTTTGTGGAAATTTTGGTAGAAAAATAATGGAGGGGTTGAGAAAAGAACACGCCTGTTGCGCGAGGTTGGAGGAGGAAGAACGCGTAGACCGCGAGGGGCGAGAGAGAGAGAGACAAGGGAGAGAGAGAATAATTCTCAAATTATCATAACACTGAACTGTCGAACACAATGGACCCTCATCCCTTTATATAGGAGGGATGAGATTACAATAATAGAAAAATAACTGATTATCCTAAATTGACTCTAACTAATTAACCGACTAACTATCTAATTTGAAATTCAAATTAAAACTAATTGAGATCACACGAGATCTCTTTATTTAAATTAAAATTGCGACAACTTAATAAACGTAAATAAAATTGACGGCTTTAATTTAAATAAATAGACGGCCCTATATTTCGAGTCCACGCTGCATCAACTCTCCTCCGCTTTTAAGAATTCGTCTTCCGACGAATTGCTCGATCTTCGTTACCTCGGTAGAAAATAATTCGATGTTGAAACCATCATTCCAAACTCCCCAATTTGATCCTTTTCCATGTTACGTTTGTAATTTTTTTCACTGAAGGGCATGGTTGCAAATGTTCTACCCCTTCACTTAAAAAGATCTCATAGCATAATAGGTCTTCTAATTGGCCCCATCGATAAATAATTTTGGGAGGAGGGGGCTTCCTGTAAATTTTCCAGAAGATGTCACCCTTCAATTTAGGGGGTCCGATGGAGTAACCCTCAATTAGGGCTCGGTTCTTCGTAAGTGGGAGTCGGCCGCATGACGGGAGCAGGAGGCGGCGGGTCGCTCGATTGAACACCAAGCTGGTGGCGGCAGGGTTTGTCCAGCGGCGGCGGCGTAGGAGTAGAGAGGTGGGGGTCGGGCGATAGGGAAACTGGTCGGGACGCAGGATGACGAGTGGTGGAGTGTATGGGTCGAACGGGGCTTTGCGCGAGGGGAAAAGGCAGGAGGGGGGAAAGAAGTAGGTTACGGCGGCGGGAAGAGGTTTAGAAGAAGAGAAGGGCGAGTGGCTGGCGTGCGATGGGGGGTGGCGAGCGATGGGAACGTAGAAGGGAAGAAGGGCGGCGGTAGGGGCTGGTACTGGGGGTCCTACAGGCGGAGGTGGCGAGGTTAGGGGTTCTCCTGGGCGCTCAGGGGCAGCGGGAGGGGGTTTTGGGGTTGTGGGGGGGCAGCTGTGACCGGGGGTTGTGTCGCAGGAGGTGTGGGAGCGGCGTTTGTCGATTTCGGGAGAGTTTGCAGGTCTGTGATTACCTGGACAGCGAGCGTCTCGGCCTTTTTCTCCTCTAAAACGGCTTGGACAGCAGCCGATTCTTTGTGGAAAACGAGATTATTGTCTTCAAATTCGGGTTCGGTGCTGGGAAACTTCGATTTGGCGGCGTCTTCCTCGAGTTGGCGTGTTATCTCAACGTTCAATGTGTCTAGCATCTGGGATGCCACTACTTGCATGTCAGCACAAATTTGGCTCATATTTGATAATGTCTGTCTAACCTTGGCATGCCATGTACGGTCATTGGAGCGGGATCCGTTGGATTTTCCGTGCGAACGTCTGGACGAATCGTCAGATCGTGAGGACGATCTGTAGGCCATGCTCTGATACCAAATGATGCAAACAGGATTTTGCGTCGACAAAAATAATATTTTTTATGGAAATTTTGGTGGAAAAATAATGGAGGGGTTGAGAAAAGAACACGCCTGTTGCGCGAGGTTGGAGGAGGAAGAACGTGTAGACCGCGGGGGGCGAGAGAGAGAGAGATAGACAAGGGAGAGAGAGAATAATTCTCAAATTATCATAACACTGAACTGTCGAACATAATGGACCCTCATCCCTTTATATAGGAGGGATGAGATTACAAAAATAGCAAAATAACTGATTATCCTAAATTAGCTCTAACTAATTAAACGACTAACTACCTAATTTGAAATTCAAATTAAAACTAATTGAGATCGCACGCGATCTCTTTATTTAAATTAAAATTACGACAACTTAAATAAACCTAAATAAAATTGACGGCTACAATTTAAATAAATAGACGGCCCTATATTTCGAGTCCACGCTGCATCACAACCCTAAGGCTTCTTTTTGCCTTAGAGTCATAGTGTGAGGTCTTCTCAAACTAAGACCACAAACTATCCACGAAGCTTGGGTGATACATATCAAATATGATTAAAAATTTATCCCCTTGTGAGGACGGTTTACACAGTTGTTTCTTTTGCACACTTTTTAGTTGTATCTTGTTATAATTTTTTATCGCATTGAGAAACTTTGCTTATAAGTTATAACATACCCACGCGTTGGATCTGCAGGTTCTCAGCAGAGGCTGCAATAGTGTGCGACTCTTGGTTATTTGGAGTTACTTCTTTTTTAGCGGTAACACGACTCCTTTTGGTGGTACAGTTCCTTGTAGATTTTACTGCTTTACTTTACTTGTAGATTTTTATAAGTCATGAGATGCATAATGTATGTATGGCTACTTTTTTGTTGCATACATGTATATTTTCATGGACATGGATTGTAATGAAATACATTGATGAACATGTTATGAATGGGAAAGTAAGAAAGGAAGTGAACCGGTCATGATTTCGAATGAAGACCTCCCTTATAGTCTAGTTGGTTTCCATTTTCAAGCTATTTTCTCTGGCTTTATATTATTGTGTATTTCGAATGTGGAAAGTATGTGTATGGAATTGATTTGCCGAGTATCCTGATCCTAGGGGACATACATGACAACTTGGTATCAGAGCGATGGTACTCTATTCTATTCCACGCATATCATTCCTCATTGATGTTCGAAATACATAATAGTATTGGTAGTCTTCTAACCCAACACGAATCAAAACCATGCCCACATGTCTCTCTTAAGTAAAGCATGTATTAATGTTGTGGTTCTTTATGCAGAATGATGTCACCTCGTGTAGATCCAGATGTTGCGCAGTAGTTGGCCTTTCTTGTACTATGCAGGACATCCAGCATCACCAAGAAGCGATCGAGCAGTGGCTCCAACAACAGGATGACTCCTATCATCCCTCTCACGACGGGGTGGAGAGTAGGGTTGAGCATGGGCCGGGTTCGGGCCGGGTTTGCCTTGGCCCGGCCCAAACCCATTTTGGTATATGGGCTAACAGGCCGGGCCCAAGCCCCATTTATTTTAAAAAATATAGGCCCAAACCCGAACCCGACCCAAAGATTATTGGGTCGGGCACGGGTCGGGCCGACCCATTTAGATGCCCCGACATTTATCTCAAATGCATTTAAAAATAGATGCATATTTTGCATCTGAAATAACAATATATGTATTTGATACGAGTTTGTAAAACCTGTGTTAATGAAGCACAACATACAGTTTCGTAGCAATGCATATTGAAATAGTTCCTGGATTGTTTGGAAATAACAATAAGACGACGAATGTTTTTCTTGATTAGAACCTTGTGGCAAAGATAAGCAACAATAACCTTCTAGTCTTAGCAGATGATATCAATACAAAAGTAACAAATAAATGCAATATGAAACATGTATATTTCATAATTTTAAATGGTATATAATTTATCTGTGTTAGTGTTGCATGCTACCAATCTTACTATATATAAATTGCATATGCAATCATACTGACGTTATCTCCAAGTATCAGCGGAGAAGGCACACTATTCTTGAGAGAGTTCAAGAATAGTTCTGTTAGAGGCATCATTTGATAACCGAAAAATAACGAGAAATAATGATGATTAAATAGAATTTAATTGTCATAATTAATGTGGATATAATTCACATTATTTTAGCATGAGACAATATCAAAGATAATTATATTGGATTTCATTATCATACATAAGATTAATGTGGATAATACTATTCATAATAATCACGGATAATGTGGATGGGATCCATAATATCATAGAAAGAGTTAATTGTGAATAGGATTCACAATTCAAGTTGAAATTGGAGGCCATGATTGGCATTGTACAATTAAATGTAAATATGATTTTCACTTAGTTTTGGATTGTTGAATATGATTCATAATTATCAATGTACTACTTGCAATTGTCACAAATAATTTTGATTTATTTGTTGACAATTCAATTAAAAAATATGCAACATGTATAAAATTGGTGCTAATGGATATTACACTACAATCATTGTGGCTCCCGCCATAGTGGCCATCCACCCCATAATGGGAAGGAAGCTACTACATATCCCATTGAACATGTTGCCGATTGATTGCAATAGCTGGTGGTTGTCGTTCAATTTGTATTCTTGAAAATTACATGTAATCTTGGAGATAGATGTTTTGCAGATGAGGTAGACAAAAGGAGATACAAAGAGCTAGTTGGGAAGCTCCTTTATGTGACTATTACTAGACTAGGCATCACCTTTGCAGTAAGCAACGTCATCCATTTTATGAAGCAACCACGACAAGCTCACATGGATGTTGTTCACACGATCCTAAGGTATCAGAAGTCTTCTCCATGTATGTGGTTGTTCTTTGGCAGAAGGACTTCACATGATCCTAAGGTATCAGAAGTTTACCTCTAGTTTTGTGGTTTTCATAAGGAGTTCTATAGACTCATGGAAAAGGAAGAAATAGATTATGGTTGGTGGATCTAGTGCGGAATCAAAATACAGATGCATGACACATGGGAGAACTAAGATGTTGTGGCTCAGATCCGTTTTGACAAACTTAGTTGTTGACGCACCTCTTCCCATGCAGTTGCTTTGCGACAACCAGACTGCTTTTCATTGCCAACAATCCCTCTTTCTGTGGGAGGACCAAACACATTGAGGTAAATTGATATGATACAGAAGGGCTTCACCAAGACCTTAGCCAAGGGACATTCCAGATGTGTTGTTCCACGTTGAGCACGATTTACGTCTATGCTCCATCTTAAGGCTAAGTGTTGAGAGTTATTTTATATTAGCTAACTTATTTTGTCACTAATATGTAATCTGCACTCTAAGTTTCTCCTCTCCGAGTAAGCATGGAAGGCCATACCAATATCGGTATCAATATCAGTATTGTGTCGATACGATATATCGTCGATATATCGACGATATATCCATGCCATATCGTCGATATCGAATTGATTTCATGAAGAAAATGGCCTACCAAGGCCAAATATCGACCATATCGACGATATATCGATCAATTGTCGATACCGATATATCTATGATATATCGTCGATATATCGTTATATGACCTTCCATGTGTGTAAGAGAGCTCTATGGGCCTCAAGTAAAAAAGTCAGTATTTTTTCCCACATAGTTATAAAATATAAAGTACATCATATTCCTTTAGAGGTGATACCCAAAACTTTGGGGAGAGCCCTTCTCGCCAACTATAGCTTGAGCTGTGACCAGAGGCACATTGAGTAATTGGTAATAAGGAGGATATCTTATGTGGATATGTGGCAATGCTCATAAAAATCTTGTTTGTCCGGGTTTTCTTACTTGATATTTGTATCTTGTAAACGAGATGTGGGAGGCAGTAGCATCTTATATTCGAAGGGTAACCAAAGAGATGCTAGGCGAGTTAAAGGGAGGAGCTCCAGGCCAAAAGAAGGCTTGGAGGTGGAGTGGAGGGGAATAGAACTCAGAATTAAAAGAGCACGCTTTAAAGTTATGTCTAATATTAGAACAGATGAAACTGTCAAAAACTACAAAATAGCGAAGAAGGAAGCAAAGAAGGCTGTAAGTGAAGCTAAGTCAAAAACATATGAAGTTTTTTTACAAATATCTTGACTCTAAGTAGGGCCAGAAGGATATATTTAGGTTGGCTAAAGCAAGAGAAAGGAAGATCAAAGACTTTTCTCAAGTGAGATGTATCAAGTATGAGGAAGCTCACGTACTTGTTACTCAAAAGACTATAGAGACTAGATGGAAGCAGTACTTCCATAAGTTTTTCATTGGAAGGAAATATAGAGATCACTTTGGGAGACCTAGCTAATAGTGAAAGCTACTTTAATTGTCCAAGCTATAGACGAATACAAAGGAAGAAAGTAGAAGAGGCTTTGAAGATTATAGGATCTAGGAAAGGTGTTGAAACTGATGACATTCATATACAAGCATGGAGAGTTTTAGGTGAGCGTAGTTTAACTTGGCTTACAAAATTATTCAAGGTTATTTCGCAAAGCAAGAAAATGCATGAAGATTGGAGGAGAAGCATCGTAATACCTCTTTATAAGAACAAAGAAGACATTCAAAATTGTTCAAATTAAATCGATATCAAGTTGATGAGTCACACTGTGAAAATTTGCTAATGTGTGATCGAAAGAAGGTTGATGCAAGTTTCCAAAGTAAAAGAAAATCAATTTGGATTCATGCCAGGTCGCTCAACTATTGAAGCCATTCACTTGATGAGGACAACAATGGAGATTTATTGAGTTAAAAGGAAGAACATTCATATGATTTTAATTGATTTAGAGAAATCAAACCGCGCTCACCTAAAACTCTTCATACTTCTATAGGGGTCATCCAGTCCTACACCTTTCCCAGGTCTCATAACCTTCAAAGCCCCCTCTACTTCCTTTCTTTGTATTCGTCTATAGCTTGCACGATTCAAGAAACTTTCACTACTAGCTAGATCACCCAAAGTGATCTCTCTATTCCTTCCCCAATGAAAAGTTTATGGAAGTACAATCTCCCCATTTTTAATGATGATAAAATATTTTATTTGTTTACAAAAATAAAAGCAAATAATTGTTTTAAACAATCTTTTATCTCCCTTTTATAACATAATCAAAAGATCTAAAGTGATACCAAAAGTTGATTACTACTAGTAGTTGCATAAAGAGATGACTAAGCAAACTCTCCGCTTTTGTTGGAAAATATTTTTTCAATCTAAACTCTCCTTAAGGTAGAGCTCCCCCTATCTTTGTTTAAGGGCTCCCCTTAAATAATAAGAGTTGAGGGTTCATCGCTAATGCATGATATATATGATCAACTCAGTAAAAAAAAGTATAAGAAGTCACGTAGTATGCTTGGTGACGGACTTCTCCACTTGTTGTGGCTTCTCCATGGTGGTGGTGTCCATCCATGCTTTTGAAAGTTGTTGGCTTCTCCATGGTGGTGGCATCCACCCATGGTTTTTAAAGTTGTTTGCTTCTCCATGGTAGTGGTGTTCATCCATGATTTTGAAAATTGTTTGGCCTTGGCAAGGTCTACCTTTGATATTGATGTGTCCTCCATCTCTGTTTTCATTTGTTTTTGATACCCTTTCCTTTGTGCATCCTTCAGGAATATATCGCAATGTTTCCTTCTTTTCCAAACACATTTTCTTTTTGAGAAAGAATTGGAGCTACAAGCATGATTTTCTGTTTTCATTTTCCTTTTACATTAGCGGGCACAAAAATAGTATTCCTTTTAAACTCGGGAATATCTTTTTCTAAACAAGTAAGTTTAGATTTAAAATTATTCAGATCATTTTTTGCAACTTAATTTTTTTGTTTAAAACATCTAAGTCACTAAGCAAAAGATATTTTTCTTCATTAATTTCAGGTTAAGCTATTCAAGCTTCATAATTTCTCTGAAAAGATCTTGAGAGGTATTGTAAAGCTTAGCGTAAGAAAGTTTATCATCTCATATTCATAATTTGAAGAGTCGGATTTAACTATTCCAAGGAATCCCAATCACGTGTCTTCACTTCCTTCGTTAATACTACTTGTGTCTTCCCAAGTTGCTTGCAATGCTTTCATCTTGGGTGACTTCTCAAAATTCTTTTCTTGTCTGAAGTTCTTCTGTATTTGAGGGCAATCCTTCTTTACATGTCCCACCTTGTCTCATGGAAGTATTTGATTTCTCTTTCTCTGTTCTCGTCTTCTTGAAAAATTGCTTGAATTGCTAGGTCATGGAGGCGATATCATCATCACAATCAGATTCTTCATGGGCTTCCTTATTGGATGAGAGGGAAATATTTTTCTGTGGTTTCTCTTCTCCTTTCTTCTTGTATTCCTTTTTTTATTTTCTTGAGATTTTAGTTATCATTATTATTATTGTACTTATTTTCTATTTATTTTGCCCTCTTCTTGTAATTTGGCCAATAGGTTCCTCTCCTATATAAGAGGACCCTAGGGCCTCTCATTTCATCAATGATTCTTTTCCCTCACATGGCATCGGAGTGACGGTCCCAGACCGAAGTTCCCATATCCCCACCCTAACCCTACCCTTACCCCCTCCTCTTCGTGTCGCCCCTCTCCACGCCGCCAACGTTGTTGCATAACAGTATAGCATCTCAGGGCTTGTCGTCTATCTCCTCTCTTCTTCGGTTGTAACCTAGACTATCGTCGGGCCCCTCCACCCCTACAGGGTGCCACCTAGGCCACAACCAAGACCGTCGCCAGCCACAACCCGATCTCCCCAGGTTGATCAGACTGCAACCCAGTTATCGCCATGCCTTACTAGGCCCTCCCAGGCCAATTATGGCAGCAACAATTGCACTCCTCGACACTCTTGGCCCTCCAGTATGCCATCGAGAACCTCTGAGGTTCTAATTATGTTCTGATTTTGAACAGAGAACGTGATTTCAACCACACAAATTGTGTTTTCATGCCCTAGCAAGCGCGACGATTGATGAGGATGGTTGTATGAGTCTACACGTGCAATCAATCCTCTATACGTTCGTGTAGACTTGTTTACACAGGTCTACTCCCCAGTTGAGTTCCATCTTTGGTCATCTCATCATCATGTCAGAGAACAAGGGTGACATTTTCTCGTCGAGAGCCTTCAAGGGCCCGGCTCCCATCGCTAAGATGGATGGGACCAACTATGAGTTGTGGTCCATGCAGTTTCTCACCCTTATGCAGTGCAACAATAAGTAGCACATCCTGACCACGTGTTTGGCTATGTGGGACCCTCACCACAGAAATAGCCAATGATATCCTGAACCAGTCCACCGCAAAGGCGATGTGGGACACTTTGGCTTCCACCTATGCTCAGGAAAAGAATGAGGCCAAGATTCTTCAGCTTCAGTTTGATATCTACAATGCCAAGCAGAATGGCCATCCTTTGCATGCATGCTACTCTTCACTACATGACATGTTCGAAAAGCATGGCCTCAAATTTCAGCGAAATTCGATCGAATTTCTGTCGAATATCGATATTCAGTCGAAATCAAAATTTGACCGAAATGACATAAATGACCGAAATATGGGGGTGCTAGTACAAAAAATGACCGAAATGATCGAAATTTTAGTCGAAATTCCATCGAAATTCTGTTTTGGTCGATACCGAAATGATGGCCGAAACCGACATTTAAGGCCTTGTCGAAAAGCTTCATATCTATAGCCCATTACGACATCTCTAGATCAACCGAAGTCTTATAGGAACACTACAATGGTTGGGATTTTTAAGGCAGCCCTTGATAAAGAGTATGATGCAGTGCGCGCGCAGCTTCTCATTAGGGCTACCATACCTCCCATGGTCACCTCCCCTCGTGGTAGAGGTGGTAAGCATCTGCGTGGTCCTTACACCTTTGTCGTCGGTCGGGACATGCCGAGGATACATGCTACCTGAAGCATGGATACGTTGTTTCGGGTCGTGTAGCAGAACAGAACGAGCCTTTAGTGACTCCAGCTTCCCAGGCAGATCCTCCCTTGCATGATATTGTCTCTCGTATTCGAGAAACATGACTCCTATTGTTCGCACCACCACTACAGACACTGCAACCGCAGCTAGAGTTTCTTTGAGCTCCTCAGGTATCGCCTTATGCTTTTACTGGTAGTATTGGTACGGACATAATAGAATGGATTATGGACTCTGGTGCTTCACACCACCTGTGTAGGGACAGAGCGCAACTGAGGTCATACAGGACTATATCACCTCCTGACAAATGGGTTCTCATTGCTAATGGCGACCACTTACCAGTTACAGGAGATACCACGGTCATATTAGGAGCAGGTTGTCAGAGGATTTCAAGAGATTCACCCTAGCACTATCTGTCATGGAGATACCACGGTCATATTAGGAGGTTCTTTAGGATAGTCAGTGGGGATTGTAGCTTTGGAGGAGGAAATGGTCACGCTACAGTCACGTAGTACTTTGAGTCTTGTTTTTGCTCTAGTTAGTGCATCTATTGTGCGATGCAAATGGGTATTCATTATGAAACACCAAGTAGATGGTAGTGTGGATCGTTATAAGGAGAGACTTGTGGCACGTGGGTTCACCCAAACATATGGGGTGGACTATCAGGAAACTTTTTCTCCAGTTGCCATGCATTCTACTTTGCGTATTCTACTTTCTGTTGTTGTGACACGAGATTGGCCCCTTTACCATCTTGATGTGAAGAATGCCTTATTCTATGGTGATTTACAGGAGGAGGTCTACATGCAGCAACTACCTGGGTTTGCTACTGAGGGGTAGTGTCAGAAGGTTCACAGACTACATAAGGCTATCTATGGTCTTAAGCAGAGTCCAAGAGCATTGTTTCAGAAGCTATTAGGCTTAATAAAGCAACAGGGGTTTGTGCGATCGACCGTTGATCACTCCTTGTTTGTGCAGAGAACTTAAAGAGGTACTATTGTCATTCTTGTTTATGTTGATGATATTATTGTTACTGGGGACGACGAGCGGGACTTTCAGGATGCCAATGACTTCTTAGGTCAGCAACTTGTGACCAAGGACCTTGGACATTCATGTTACTTCCTTGGAAAGGAATTTTCTAGGAACTATCGAGGTCTTCTGATGACCCAGAGGAAATACGTAACAGATCTTCTTTCAGAATATTGCAGACCTGCCACTACTATTCACCCAAGTATGAAGCTCTATGCTGTTGACACTGAGGAGGTCGACAAGAGGAGAAACAGGGAGCTTGTTGGCAAGCTACTATATGTGACTAATACCAAGCCTGACATATCCTTTGCTGTGAGCAAAGTGAGTCAGTTTATAGAGCAGTCTAGATAGGTTGTAATGCGCGTTTTAAGTAGTTGCGAGTTTTGTAGAATATCACTATATATACCATGTTTTTTTATCTTAGCAAGTGTTATTTCAAGGAAATATTGGATTGATAAGGTTCAAACATTACGTTTGACACAGTCAATAGATTCGCCTTGATGAAACGATTACAATGAAACTTGTTTCGTGTAAAGCATAGACCATCTTGAATTGTTATGAATTTAAAACGTGCTCTTTGATTTTTGTAGCACGTCAAACATAGTACCACATCTAGTAGATTGGAAGTATGATAGTAACTTATAAGTAGTAGAAGTTACTACTAGTATAAGGCCCAAGAGGTTACATATCTATCCTCATTAGACCATAGTCATGTCATTAAGACTAATTATGTGTAATAAACACAATTTACCGTCATTAGCAATAATTAAGTATCATTAGCAAAAGTAGGACACATGGAGGGCAAATCAAGGGACACATGTCGTTATACATACAGGACATGTGTCAATACACAAGAGCACCATGTGTCATCATTCAAGAATAACATGTGTCCTAGTGCATGTAAGACACGTGGCGTTATGCATGCGCACCAAGTGCCCTCATGCATGTACAACATGTTCCCTCATGCATATAAGCCATGTGACATGGTGCATGGATGGCAAGTGGTGCCATGTGTCTTCATGCATGGTAGAGAGGTAACATGTGTCTTAAAGCCTCCCTTAGATGGTGGCACATGTCACACATGCAAAGGAGTTGAAGGCCTATATATACCCATGAGTTCCTCATTTCTACTCATTCCATCCAACACCACTCTCACCACCTTAGAGCCACAAAGTCAGAGAGAGTGTCAGAGGAGCACGATCGAAGCTACGGCAAAGCACTGTCGGCTATCAGTAGCACGGTAGTCGAGATTGACCATTGTTTCAGTTATTCCACCTTATGGAACCTTCTATCTGTTGCAGCTATTCGAGATTCACCATTGTTTCAGTTAGATGTTAAGAATGCATTTCTATACGGTGATCTTCAGGAGGAAGTACACATGTAACAACCACCTGGTTTTGATGTTATGGGAGAGTATTCACAGGTGTGTAGACTTCATAAGGCGATCTATGGCCTTAAGCAGAGCCCTAGAGCTTAGTTCCAGAAGCTTTCAGACTTCTTTGAAAGACAGGGATACAAATGTTCTAATGCAGACCACTCCCTCTTTATACAAAAAACATCCAGAGGTATGATTGCAATTATGGTGTATGTCGATGATATCCTTATTACAAGAGATGACATACAAGGAATCAAAAGGGCGAAAGAAATGTTAGGTCGTGAATTTGTCACCAAGGACCTTGGAGTTCTTAGATACTTTTTGGGACTGGAGTTTTCCAGAAATCAACAAGGACTCGTGATGACTCAGAGGAAATATGTCACTAACTTGCTAAGTGAAACAAGAATGCTTGGATGTCGACCTACCACTACACCTATGGATCCAAGCATGAAATTATATGACAATGATATTGAAGAGGTGGATAGGAGGAGAGACAGAGAACTAGTACGAAAACTACTTTATGTTACCACTACCAGACCCGATATAGCTTTTGTTCTTAGTCGGGTGAGCTAGTTCATGGAACAACCACGTCAGGTACATATGGATGCTAAACAGATGATACTCATGTATCTGAAATCATCTCCAGGTGCAAGTCTATTATTTAAGAAAGGCAATGAGGTCACTATTTCAGCATACGTAGATGCAGATTATGCAGGATGTCCAAAGGATAGAAGTTCATCACTGGATTTGCTATATACATTGGAGATTCTCTTATCTCATGGAGAAGCGAGAAGCAAACTGTTGCAGCCAGATCTGGTGTTGAGTCTGAATATAGGGCTATGGCCCAAGTCAGTACAGAAATGATGTGGGTTAAAGCTGTACTTACAGATAGAGGTCCCACTTCCTATGGCACTGGAATGTGACAATCAAGTTGTTATATTTATTGCAAATAATCCAGCATTTCATGAACGAACCAAGTGCATCGAGGTTGATTGTCACTATATACGGGATATGATTCAGAAGGACTTTATTTCCACATCTCATGTCAGCTCAGGGGACCAAACTGCAGATATTTCCACCAACGCCTTACTTAGAGGACCATTCCACAAGTGCTCGTCCAAGCTGAGCATGATCGATATCTATGCTACATTTTGAGAGGGAGTGTAGAGATATATTATATGTTACGTCATTATGTTATTTGTACTGTTTCGTATTTTCCCTCTTCTTATGAACGCTTTATGTAATTTACCCATAGGCTACTCTCCTATATAAGAGAGCCTAGGGTTTATAGAATAAACAACTCAATGCTTTTTCCCAACATGTATTAATGACGATAAATGTATTCACTGTAGTTTTAGCATTACAGCAAACCCATGTCAAATATATAGTAGATTTGGGCACTCTAGCCAAAATGAATCCTATTTTGGCCCTGACCTTCTGCATTACAATGTTCATTATCTAAATGGACCTGCAACATACCATTGGGAAGTGATTCAGTAATTCAACCTTCATGAATCATTTTTTCTTCTTTCATTCTGGGTGACCCCCCTTGAAGTATCAACTAATGAAGTAGTCATATAACTGACCTTTCCTTTCCAATAAGAAAATTGCTCGCCAGCCTCCGCTCTCGTCAATCCCCTCTATAAGGGTGTCTACTTCTGATATCCTCCGCAGCTCCATCTCTGAATAGGCCTACTCAATGTTACATCTTTTTCTCGAATTTGGGGCATTCTTTGAAATCCTTGGGGACCCGTGACCAATTAGCTAGTACCTTCCCCGTGCAACGGATCCTCTATATCTCCTGAAAACCCATCCAAGGAGACGGCTGAGGACTCAGGACCAAGCCCGCCAGCCCCCCCCTCCCACCAAAGAAAGCGTCCGAGTAGACTTTTCCGAGGAGGGCACCCTATTTTCTGGAACCAAGACACATCCAAATCTCTTTGGAAAAAAAAGACACTTCTAAGTCCCACAAGTGAGCACCAACTCAGACGACAGGAAGCATGAACTTCCCATTCATGCATAGTTGGAGCCTTCAATATCTTGCACTATAGTCGTGTATTAAGGACTATTGACGACATTGAAAAGGAACCAATTTTCTATAAAAAAATCTCCCAATACTTAGGCAAAGTCTCTTCTTTTCTCAAAGATGCATTTAAAATAGTTTGCATTGCATTTTCTTGGATGGTTCCACTCCCACCACTTTCACTTGTCATTCTTGTCCCTTTCCCTCCCACAAAAAGATCCATATGTCATCTTACTTATTGAGCACCTCTAGATCATGGGGACATGTTCACTAAAATCAGGCCCTCCCTGCATTGCATATGCACCCGCTCGACGAACTTCTTTATCTCCTCAAGTGATCAGACCTATTTTGTTACCTCTAACTTGTGATTTTTCTAGCTCTCTCTTCATAAAAACATTTCGATTTCATTCTCCACTTCAATTGGTACATTTGGGCAACCACTCAGATTCTTGTGACTTTTTGACAAATGTTCCTTCAATCTTGCAATGCCACACGTAATGATCTTCTTGCAAAAGTCACAACTTACGTATTTGTAAACCCTTCATTTTTATATTCTCCTTCTAACTCGACATCCTTAAAATATTTCCCTGCATCCATGCAGGATTAGACCTATACTGTGCTCCATCTCCTTTTTTTCTTCTAGATGCCATTTTTGAATTCAACTTGAATCCAAAAAAACTCATAAGTTGCAAATCAAAACAAAAAGCACTAAATAATTGCCATCCATTGAAAATGATAACAAGTTATAACTACAGTAACATAATTGCAACGTTCAAAAATAATATCTAAAATAATTTTCTTTGAATTTCAAAATTCTGAGGTACTTTGATCAATGACCATCCATTAAATTAATCCAACTATTCGTACAAAATTACAATTTCAGCATGTTTATAAGAAAGAGTGTTAAATTACAATTTCAGCATGTTTACAAGAATGTTTGACAATGTGTTGCAGAACATTAACAATCTCAAGGTAATCAATTGCTTTAAAGAAATGGAAAAAAAAGATATGAAGTACTGATGCTTGGTCTCATCTTATCCTCTATCGGAGATTCAGAGCTATGCCAACTTTCCTTATGATCGTGTCATTCTGAATCTGTTCTTTTCATGTATGACTACACATCCACTTTAGATTTTTCATTTCTGCTACTGTGATTCTCTACACATGTCAACGGATCACAAGCCAACATTTTGATCCATAGAGTATAGTAGGTTTCACGACTGCTTTGTAATACCTTCCTTTGACTTTCAAGTGATGTTCTTATCACAAAGAATAATAGAGACTCATCTCCACTATAACCAAACTGCATTTATTCTAAAAGTAACATCCCCATCAATTTCTTCATCTTGTTGCAAAATAGATCCCAAGTATCTAAAAGAATCTTTCTTTTGAACTTAATCATTTCCAATCTTCACCTCGAGTCCTTCATTGTTGTTTCTATCAAATGTCCATTCCATAAATTCAGTATTAGCCCTACTTATAGAAAATTCTTTAGTTCTAAGGCAAGTCTCCAAACCTCCAACTTCGCATTTACTCCATCTCTTATTTAATCAATCAACACAATATCATCGACGAACAACATACACCAAGGTATCTCATCCTAAATGTAGCGAATGAACTCATCCATAATCAAAGCAAAACATAGTGGACTAAAAGCTGAACCTTGACATAGATTGATGCTGATGTTAAAATAGGCAGTCTTCCCAGACCGGATCCTTCTACAAGCTCAAGCCCCATCGTACATATCTTTTATAAGGTTAATGTATAGGACATGTACATGTCTCTTCTCAAAAACTATCCACAATATCTCCATTGGGACTGAAACATAAGCCTTCTACAAATCAATAAAAAAAACTTATGGAGGTTCTTTTTAGCTCTCTAAATCTCCATTTTTCTCCTCAAGTGGATAGCTTCAATAGTTGAGAGACTTGACATGAATCCGAATTGGTTTTCAGTTACTTCGGAAACTTGCCACAACATTCTTTAGATAACACGCTCCCAAATTTCCATAGTATGACTCATCAGTTTGATATCATTGTAACTCGAACGATTTTGAATGTCTCATTTATTCTTATAAAGAGGCACCACAAATGCTTCTCCTCTATTCTTCAGGTATTTTCTTGCTTCGCAAAATAACATTGAATAAATTTGTGAGCCAAGTCAAACCCTGTTCATCTAGAGCTCTCCAAACTTCTGTAAGAATGTCATCGGTCCTACCTCTTTCCCAGGTTTCATAACCTTTAAATCCTCTACTTCCTTTCCTACCTTTGTATCCGCCTATACCTTGTATGATCCAGGCAACATTCACAACCAACAAAATTGTGGCATCTCGGGATCTGAGATACTCGTTTACACGACATTCACACTATTTAGTTCACAATTGATCGCATATGATCAGCGTTCATTTTCCCGTTCAAATCGTGTCACGAACTTTTCATGTGATATGAGGTTCAATGGGATTGATTTTTAGTTAATCACATCCAGACAAGATCCAATCCGCAATCCGCGAATCGAACCTGGTTCATTCGATATTAATTAGATTTTTATCATGTCGCGCGGACCCAAGTCGGGACGGATTTGGTTTTGGATTTGAGTGGTTTGGACCCAAGCGTCGTAAATACAAAACCTCAAAGGGAGTCTAATCTCGAGATTTGTATCAAGGAGAGAGTGATTAGATGTTCCATTTAAATCTTATCTATGGTTTCGCTCCATAAAAACCTCAAAGGATTTCCAACCTATAAAAACCCAAAGGATTTCTGTTGGGAAAAAACGAAAAGATATTTATTCCATGAAACCTAGGCTCTCTTATATAGGGAGAGACATATGGGAAAATTATATAGAGTAGACAGAAGAATAGAAAAATATATAGAAGGTACAGAAATATAGAATATAACTCGACACTCCCCCTTAAGACGGAGCATAAATATCTATCATGCTCAGCTCGGATGAACACTTTTGGAAGGGACCTCTAAATAGATCTTTGGTAAAGATGTCTATCATCTGGTCCCCTAAGCTGACATAAGATGTAGAGCTGAAGCCCTTCTGAATCATGTCACGTTTATAACGACAATCAACCTCAATGTGCTTTGTCCTCTCATGAAATGCATGATTATTAGCAATGAATAGGGCAGCCTGATTGTCGCATTCCAGCGACATTGGAAGAGGAACATCTATATGTAAATATATTAGGAATGTTCGAACCCACATAATTTCAATACATGCTTGTGCCATAGCTCGATACTCAGGTTCAGCACTAGATCTACCAACAACAATTTGCTTATTACTTTTCCATGAGACGGGAGAATCTCCAATAAATATAGCAAAACCTGATGTGGATTTCCTGTCCTTGGGGCATCATGCATAGTTTGCATTTGCGCATGCTGAGATAGTTATAGAATCACCCCTTTTAAATAGCAGTCCTACACCTGGAAATGATTTGAGATACCTTAGTGCCATCTATATAGCATCCATATGAACTTGATGAGGTTGTTCCATGAATTGACTCACCCGACTAACTACAAATGAAATATCGGGGCTAGTAATGGTAACATAAAGAAGCATTCCAACCAGCTCTATATATCTTCTCCTATCCACTTCATCAGTATCATCATCATAGAGCTTCATGCTTGGATCTACGGGTGTAGTCGCAGGTCGACATCCAAGCATACCCGTGTCACTCAATAAGTCAATGACATACTTTCTCTGAGTCATCACAAACCCCTTTTTATTTCTAGCAAACTCCAATCCCAGAAAGAATCTTTCGTCTCCAAGATCCTTGGTAACAAATTCACGACTCGGAAATTCTTTCACTCTTTTTATTCTCTGCATATTATTTCATGCCTGCAATGAGTTTATCATCAACATACACTATAATAGCAGTCATACCTATGGAGGTTCTTTGTGTAAAATGAGAGTGATCTGCATTCGACCGTTTGAACCCATGTTTCGCAAACAAGTCTGAGAGCTTCCGGAACAAAGCCTTAGGACTCTGCTTAAGGCCATAATTTGCCATATGAAGTTTGTACACATGTGAACACTCCCCCTCAGCAGCAAACCCACGGTTGTTGCATGTAGACTTCCTCCTAAAGATCACCATACAGAAAAGTATTCTTTACATCCAACTGAAACAGAGGCCAATCTCACACCACGGCAACAGATAAGAGGATACGTAAGATAGAATGTCGAGCAACACGGGAGAACGTGTCAAGATAATCCACCCCATATGTCTGTATAAATCCATGGGCAACCAATCGATCTTTGTACCTATCAATGGTACCAATTGCATTCTGCTTCACCATAAAAACCCATTTACAACTGACTATAGATGCCCAGCAGAGACAGGGCCAAGGCTTCAAGTACCTCTCGACAGATGAACAACCATCTCTTCTTCCATAGCTAAACACCATCAATCATCCTGCAGGACCTCCTGATAATTCCGTGGAATGACCACGACAGATAATGCAACTGTAAACTTCTGAAAATCGTTAGTCAAGCGATCAAAGGAGACCATGGATGCAATAGGTTATGTAGCGCAGTTGCACTTCTACTTCTGAAGCGCAATAGGTAAGCTCAACTCAATAACCTCCACACTAGTCTCATGTACAAAGCCCTGCTTAGGTAGATCACCAGACCCATCATTAGAAAATATGTATTCAGAACATATCTCACGTGTGCTAGACGATGAGCGGTGACCGTAAGAAAAAGTAGGACGGCGGGTACAGTGATGTGGCAAGGGTGGAACCGGGACCATAGTATGTGGTGGAGGTGGTGGAGGAGGAGGTGGTGACGGTGTTAGTGGAGATAATGGTGGTGGTGGCAGCATGTATATGTCATCATCAAACCTGAGGAGGCCAACCGATCACCTGTAGGAGAAAAGTACATCACCGACTCAAAAAATGTGACATCAGCACTAACATAATACTTCCTACGTAGTGGATCATAACACATGTCAATATAAGGAAGGCGTTATGCGGTATTCAGTCAGAGAGGTCACTGCATAGAGAGTATGCGGTATGCGAGAGAGTATGCGGGGAGTATGGGGTTTTATGCGGTTTGGTAATTTTGTTCTTAAAAATATAAATAAAAAATTAATATTATGTTAATGTCCTCAGTAAGGAGAGTATGCGAGGAGTATGCGATTTTATGCGGGAGAGTATGAGATTTTATGTGGAAGAGTATGTGGTTTTATGCGGGGAGTATGCGATTTTATGTTATTATGCGGTTAAATAAAAAATATTTATCAGAAAAGCGGTCGAGTAGGTGTCGAGAATGGTAAGGCTATTTTGTTGGGAATCCCATTTTGTTGGGAAGTACAGGCACACGATGTCAGGCACACGATGTCTGATGAATAATACTTTGGGTTGAAAAATAATTGAAAAGAGAATGAGTACATAATTCCAAGGCATTATCAATTCTCACATATTTCATAGAAGATGAAAACACATTTTGTACTTTAATGAAAAAAGTTTTACTAACATCTCCTGCTTCGGATTTATTCTGAAATAAAAAGACCCAAGACAGACAAGAGAAATCATCCACTACAACAAGATAAAACGTGTGTCCCTGATGACCCGAAACACGACCGAGACCCCAAAATCTATATGAAACAACTCAAAAATGGAGTTATTGCTCTGACTCTGACTATTGAGAAATGTCGATATATAATGCTTTCTCAACTTACAAGCCTCACATTGAAAGGACGAGTGAGGAGAAATCAGAAACAGGACACGACATATTTTCTAGAGCGGGAGATGACCAAAGCGCAGGTGCCACATGAAGGATGAGACAAGTCCAGCAGAAAGAGAAGAAATGCCAGCATATGGAGTCCGGTTTAAGCAGTAGAGGCCACCTTGCTCACGGCCACAACCAATCACCTTGCCTGTAATGACATCCTAAAATACAAGTGAAAACGCGTCAAAAATAGCTCGACAATGTAAATCCTTTGTAATCTGACTAATAGATAATAAGTTCATCGAAAAGTCAGGTGCATGCAACACATTCTTTAATACATAGAGAGTGTCAAACAAATCCCCCCTGTCATGTAATAGGGGAATGATTCCCATCTGCAATAACCACAGTGTGTCCTGGAGGAACATGTCTGTATGTTGTAAGTTGATACCTGACTCCACACAAGTGATGTGTGGCACCAGAATCCATAATCCATTCAACTACATCGGATCCACAACTGCTAGTGAGCCCATAAGTACTACCTGAAGTTTTGGAGGAGGCTAAAGAAACCACATCAAAGTGACTCTCAGAGGCTGAGGAAGACATGACAGGACTAGCTAAAGGTATAATGCCCCTCAATCGTGCAACAAGTTCATTAAACCGATGATCCATAGAAGAGGCAGATGGGGGCTCAATTTGCTCATCCACACGAGCAGAGGCAGGAAATCCATGCTAAGAGTAGCATGTATCTTCGGTATATCCAGAACGATGGCAAAAAGTGAAGGGTTGACAAACACGACCTCCTCTGCCACGAGGACCTCGTCCGTGAAACTGCGAAGAACCTCCTCGACTTCGAGAGGCAACCATCGTTGAAGAAGTCTGACTGGCAGTGGAAGATGGAACAATGATCCGACGGAGCCTATAGAAGGCTTCCTCCATTGAAGGAATAGTAGAGTGCCAAAATCTGAGAACGGGCTGCCTCATGCTCAGGATCAAGGGCCGCCTGGAACACACCAACCATGGTGGCATTCCGATAAGTTTTCTGTTGCTCAGGGGTAGATGTCAGAGGCATGAAGCTATAGAGCTTCTCAAACATCCCATGCAATGATGTATATAGAGAATGGAGAGGTCGTCCATTCTGCTTTATAGTAAAGATATCATGCTGGACCTGTAGAATCTTTGTCTCATTCTTCGCCTGTGAATAAGTGACAGCAAGGATATCTCACATCGCCTTGGTTGTGGGTTAATGGAGTATATCATTGGCGATCTCTAATGCCAATGTACCAGAAAGCCAAACCTTGGCATATGAATCGTCTTCCTCCCATGAGGCGTTAACCCCAATCTTCTCGGCCGATTCTTCCTCGGTAAGAATGTGTTTCTTACCTGTAGACTTCATCATGCTCATGAACTTCATAGCACACAGTTCATAGTTTGACACATATATCTTTACTATAGGCGCAAGACCTCTGAAGGTACCTATGGAGGGAACCACGACCTTGCTTTCTGACATGACGGCACGAGAAGACTAGAGATGAAGACTAGACATGGGCATGGTCACACTGACATAAAGAGATATGATTGCATGTGTAGCCTCATGCAACCAATCTCATCAAAAAAAGGACTCGGGGACGATGCTTTTAGAGTAAGATGGCGGTGCCCGTGGAAAGAGGCGAGGCCAGGTGGCAGTGTAGCCTGCGAGAGAGGGGGTGGCGGTATAGCCCGGTGTAGCCGGCAAGAGATGCATTCAAACATAAGAAACATGAAAACGGACCAAATTCCTTCATGAAAATTAAGAAGAAAATGGTAATAAGAAGACCTTGATGCATTGCTCTTCAGTTCCAAAATTACGGAGATGGAATCCCCATATCACACATGTAAAAGAGGTGGTCACATTTTGACTGGAAAAGAATAATACAACAAATAGTCAGAAACGTTTCTCCAATTAGATTTATGAGACATGGAAGATGGAACTATCAGCAAGCACCAACAAGTTAAATAGTGGTGAGGTACCATGTCTCTCCAGACGAGTTTTAGTTTTTTAAATCACAGACAACAGAGTACTGATGAGGCTGGAATTGCCTCTCTATTCGATGTGAACAAACTATGAAGTCTCTGTCAATATATAATGGGGCATTCTAGGCATGAGAGGGCACCAAGTCTAAAGGACATGCTCCCTTAACCTGGAACATAAATACTTAGCCCAGTAATTGCGAACCCAGATCCCACAATTCCAAATGTACAAGTAAAAACCTTAGCAAAAGTTGGATAACAATACATATTCCAAATGTGTCTTCACCTCCTTCAATTCCAAATGTGTCTTCACCTCCTTCAATTTTAGAAACAGCACCTAGTCTTGTTCTCATTCCACAGTAAATGAAGAACGATGGTACTTCTCAAGATGACATGCCTCACACTCCAAGGTAGTACGAGTAGAAATCTAAGGGAGAACATGACAGCTTCTGCAAAGGAAGGTGTCCAAAGTGAAATGCCACATGAAAGGAGAAACATATCCAGACAGTATAATAGCAACACCAGCATACGGAGGTTGGACCAGTCTGTAAAGCCCTTTTTGTTCATGACCCCATCCACTCACCCTGCTAGTGAGTGTGTTCTGAAAAACAAGAGAAGAAGGAACAAGTATGGCACAGTAATGTAAATCTTGTGTAATCTGACTAATAGACAAAAGATTCATCCGAAACGTTGGAGTATGTAAGACACTCTACAGGCGCATCGATGGGGCTAGAACAATCTTACCCTGACCAACAATGGGTGGATGAACCCCATTAGCAATCACCACTGATCTACCAGTGGGATAGATATGTAAGAAGTAAACTGAGCCCGATCGCCACACATATGATGAGAAGCTCCGAAGTCCGTGATCCAAATAATCAAATCTGGACTGCTACAATTGGTAAGGCGTAAGCAATACCTGACGAACACGTAGAAGCTCTGACAACTGCTGCAACATCCGAAGATCTTGTTGATGGGGCAGGCGGTGTAGTCATCATCTCTCTCAATTTAGAGACAATATCATCAAGCATCGTATTATGAGGAACTTGAGTAGTCTCTATCGCTCAGCTACATGGGAAGATGTTGGATATTCATGCTTCAGATAGCATGTCTCCTCCGAATGTTCAGGGTGATGGCAACGTGAGCATGGGCCACTGTGACGTCCTCCTCCTCGACAACAGGATCCGCACCTGCAAAACTGTGAAGTACCACCTCTGCTACGAGAAGTTGCCCTCGCAGAGGGAGTATGGGCTACGATAGTAGACGAAGTAGTGATCCTGCTCGGTCTCTTGTAGACCTCCTCTATCGAAGATATCGTCTCTCCAAAAAGTAGTTGAGTACGTGTTGCATCGTACTCTTAGTCAAGGGATGACAGAAAGACTCATGTCATAGTGGCATTCATATATGTATGTTGTTGCTCAGTGATGGCAGTAATGGGCATAAAGCTATGAAGATGCTCAAACATGTCTCGGAGATGCGAGAATTGGGCATGAAGAGGCCGACCATTCTGCTTGGTCTAGAAAATGTCATACTACAACTGAGGGATTTTGCTTTCATTCTTCGCTTGCTCATATGTGTCAGCTAGGATATCCCACATAACCTTAGTTATGGGTCGATTGATGATCCGGTTGGCAATCTCCGTGGTGAGCATCTCGAAGAGCCAAATCCGTGCATGGGCATCATCTTGCTTCCATAAAGCATTAGCCCTAGTTTTATCTGTCAGCTCCGAAACAGTCAAAATGTGCTCCTTGTTATGGAATTGCATAAGAGTGCAAAACTGCATGGAACACAACTCACAGTTGATTCCATCCATCTTCACGATAGAAGTCAGGCCCTTAAAAACACTGGCCGAAGAAAAAAAGTCACCCTTGTTCTCTGACATGATGAATAATTATCGAAAAACAGACCTAAAATGGGGAGTATACCTCTTTAAGTAAAGCCTACACAATCAAATAAAGGAACAGTTGTACGTGTAGACTCATACAACCATCTTCCTCAATCCTTGTTGTATTCTAGGGCCGGAAAACGTGATTTATAAGTCCAAAATCGTGTATTTCGGTTAAAATCAGACCGTACAGGCCTACAAAAATGCCCGAACAACAGCAGCGGGCGGCAAGGTTGCGGAAGATGGGACGTCTGATGGCTGAGGCAGCTAACTGGGGTGGCCAGCGACGGCTGGGGCGGCCAGAGATGTCAGATGATGTCGGTGGCGGAGGGGCGGGGGGAAGTCATCATCATAGATCTTCATGCTTGGTCCATGGGTGTAGTCGTAGGTCGACATCCAAGCATACCCGTGTCAGTCAACAAGTCAGTGACATACTTTCTCTGAGTCGTCACAAGCCCCTTTTATTTCGGGCAAACTCTAATCTCAAAAGTATCTTAGGGCTCCTAGATCCTTGGTAACAAATTCACGACCCATAAATTATTTTACCCTCTTTATTCCCTACATATCATCTCCTGTAATGAGTATATCATCAACATACACCATAATAGCAGTCATACCTCTGGAGGTTCTCTGCGTAAAAAGAGAGTGATCTGCATTCGATTGTTTGAACCCATGTTTCGCAAACAAGTCTGAGAGCTTCTGGAACTAAGCTTTAGGACCATGCGTAAGGCTATAGATTGTCTTATGAAGTCTGCACACCTGTGAACATTCCCCCTCAACAGCAAATCCTGGCAGTTGTTGCAAGTAGACTTCCTCTTGAAGATCATCATACAGAAAAGTATTTATGACATTCAACTGAAATAGAAGCCAATCTCACACCACGACAACGGATAAGAGGATGCGTAAGATAGAATGTCGACCAACATGGGAGAACACGACAAGATAATCCACCTCATATGTCTATGTAAATCCACGGGCAACCAGTCGAGCTTTCTACATATCAATGGTACCATCTGCATTCTTCTTCACTGTGAAAACACATTTACAACTGACTATAAATGCCCCAACGGGGGCAGGGCCAAGGCTCCAAGTACCCCTCAACTGAAAAGCAGCCAATCGTCCTACAATACCTCCTGATAATTCCGTGGAATGGCCACGTCAGATAATGCAATTGCAAACTTCCGGAAATTACCAATCATGCGATCAAACGAGACCATGGATGCAATAGCGCAGTTGCGCTTATGCTTTTGAAGCTCAATAGGTAAGTCTAACTCAATAATCTCCACACATATCTCATGTGCAGATCCCTGCTCAGGTAGATCACCAGACCCATCGTTAGAAAATATGCATTCAAAACATACCTCGCATGTGTTAAATGATGAGTGGTGACCATGTATACAAATAGGCTACGAGTATAATGATGTGGCAAGGGTGGAACTGGGACCATAGTAGGTGGTGGTGGTGACGGTGTTGGTGGAGATAATGGTGGTGGTGGCATGTATATGTCATCATCAGAGTCTGAGGAGGCCAACTGATCACCAGTAGGAGATGTGGAAATAAACCCCTTCTGAATAATATCGCGTATATAGTGGCAAGCAACCTTGATGTGCTTGGTTCATTCATGAAATGCTGGATTGTTTGCAATAAATATAGCAGCTTGACTATCACATTCCAGTACCATAGGAAGGAGAACCTCTATATATAGATCTGTAAGAACGACTTTAACCCACATCATTTCTGTACTGACCTGGGCCATAGCCCAATATTCTGACTCAACACTAGATCTGGATACAATGGTTTGCTTCTTGCTCCTCTATAACACAAGAGAATCTCCAACATATACAACAAATCTAGTAGTGGACTTCCTATCCTTTGGAAGTCCTGCATAATCTGCATCTACGCATGCTGAGATAAAGACCTCCTTGCCTTTCCTTAGTAATAGACCAGCACCTGGAGATGATTTAAGATACCTGAGTATCATCTGTATAGCATCCATATGTACATGACGTGGTTGCTCCATGAACTAGCTCACCTGACTAATAGCAAAGGATATATCAGGTCTGGTAATGGTAACATAAAGGAGTTTTCCTATTAGCTCTCTGTATCTCCTTCTATCCACATCACTAGTATCATCATCATATAGTTTCATGCTTGGATCTATAGGTGTAGTGGCAGGTCGACATCCAAGCATTCATGTGTCATATAACAAATCAGTGATATATTTCCTTTGAGTCATCACAAACCCTTGTTGATTTCTGGCAAACTCCACTCCCACAAAGTATCTAAGGACTTCAAGACCCTTAGTGACAAATTCACAACCCAGAAGTTCTTTCGCCCTCTTGATTCCATGTATGTCTAAGGATATCATTAACATACATCATAATTACAATCATACCTCTAGATGTTTTCTGTATAAAAAGGGAATGATCTGCATTTGAACGTTTGTACCCCTGTCTTTCAAACAAGTATGAAAGCTTCTGAAACCAAGCTCTAGGGCTCTGCTTAAGGCCATAGATCGCCTTATGAAGTATACACACCTGTGAATACTCCCCTTCAACAACAAAACCAGGTGACTGTTGCATGTAGACTTCCGCCTGAAGATCACTATATAAAAATGCATTCTTGATATCCAACTGAAACAGTGAACAATCTCGAATCACTGCCACAGATAAAAGGATCTGTAAGGTGGAATGACGAGCAACTGGTGAGAATGTGTCAAGATAATCCACCCCGTATGTCTGTGTAAACCCTCGTGCAACCAGGCGTGCCTTGTATCTGTCGTTGTTACCATAGGTATTTTGCTTAACTGTAAACACCCATTTACAGCTAATTGTAGACACACCAGTAGGAACTAGGACAAGGCTCCAGGTGCCTCTCGACTGAAGAGCAGCCATCTCTTCTTCCATAGCAAAGTCCCATCGACTGTCCTTCAAAGCCTCTTGATAATCCCGTGGAATAGCCACAGCAGATAGTGCAACAGCAAAATTCCTGAATTCACCAGATAAACTATCAAAAGAAACCGTGGATGTTATAGGATATGATGCGCAACTACACTTCTACTTTCGTAGCGCAATAGGTAGGTCCAAATTAACAGCCTCCTCGTCTATCCCTTGTAAAGAATCCTGCTTAGGTAAACCATTAGATCCATCATTAGAAACTATATTCTCAGGACACACCTCATGCGTGCTAGATTATGAGCAGCGACCATGAGCAGAAGCAGGTCGGCAGGTAGAGTGGTGTGGCAATGGTGGAAGATGGACTGTAATAGGAAGCGGGGGGCAGCATAGGTACTAGCGGTGTTGGAGGTAGAGGAGATGATTGCGGTGGAGGTGATGGAAGTAATGGTGGTGGTGGCATATATATGGCTTCATTAGTGTCTGAAGACTTCAGTTGATCACATGTAGAGGAGAAGTACATAACAGACTCGAAAAAGGTGACATCGGCACTAACATAATACTTCATGTGCATCGGATCATAACACATGTACCCTTTTTGTGTCCTGAAGTACCCGACGAAGACACACTTGACAGCTCTAGGGGAAAGCTTGTCAAATACCTGGAGACAACTGGTGGACGGAGGCAACTGAGCCAAACACACAAGGAGTAAGTGAGAACAATTCCTTTTCAGGGAAGGCCAAAGAGAAGGAATCTTCTCATCCAAGACTGACGACAGCATGCGATTAATGAGATAACATGCCGTTAGAACAACATCGCTCCAAAAAGAATGAGGGGCACGACTCTGAATGAAAAGCGTCCTAGTGACATCAAGCAAATGACGATGCTTTCTTTCTGCAACTCCATTTTGTTGAGAAGTATAGGCACGTGATGTTTAATGAATAATGCCTTGGGTGGAAAAATAATTGGTGAGAGTATTAGTACAAAAGTCCAAGGCATTATTAGTTCTCACAATTTCCACAAAGGCAGAAAAAACATTACGTACTTCATTTATGAAATTTTTGATAACATTTCCAGCTTCAGATTTATTCTTTAATAAGAAGACCCAAGACAGACGAGAAAAATCATCCACAACAACAAGATAAAACATGTGCCCCTGATAATCAGGGATACGACTGGGACCTCAACTGTCGACATGAGACAACTCGAAAATGGAGCTAATGCTCCGACTCTGACAATTGGGAAAGGTAGATCTATGATGCTTTCCCAACGGACAAGCCTTACAATGAAAGGACGTGTGAAGTGAGATTTGGGGCAGAACATGGCATAGTTTCTGAAGCGGTAGATGACCAAAGCACAGGTGCCACATAAATGGTGAGACAGGTCCAGCGAGTAGAAAGGAGATTCCGGCACATGGAGTTCGAAGTAAGCGATAAAGAATACCCCTCTCACGGCCACACCCAATCACGTTGCTCGTAAGGATGTCCTGAAAAACAAGAGAAGATGCATCAAAAATGGCTCCATAATGTAAATCCTTCGTGATATTGAGAATCGACAACAAATTCATAGAGAAATCAGGTACATGCAACACATTCTTTAGATGCATATAGGGTGTCAAGCTAATCCCCCCTAACCAGTGATCGGGGAGTGAGTCTCATATCTACAATAACCACAGTGTCTCCTTGAGGAACCTGTCTGTAGGCGGTAAGTTGACCCCTGTCTCCACACAGATGATGTGTATCACCAGAGTCCATAATCCATTCTATAGCATCAGATCTACTACTGCTAGTGAGTGCATAAGTACTACCTGAGCTATCGGAGGAGGCTGAAGCAGCAACATCGGAAGGACTCCCGGAGATCGGTGAGGGTGGCACAGGGCCAGAGGGAGGTATAATACCCCTCAATCGAGCTACAAGATTATAAAAACGTTGGTCCAAAGAGGAAGCAACCGGAGGTTCAATATGTTCAGCCTTTCGAGCAGAAGCAGGGAATCCATGCTTGGAGTTGCACGTATCCTTTGTATATCCAGAACGATAGCATAAAGTACATGGCTGGTGAACACGACCTCCACTGCCCCGAGGTCAACAGCCACGAAACTGAGAGGAAACTCCGTGGCCTCGAGATACCGCCATTGCTAAGGATGACTGATTACCAATGAAGATGGGACAGTAATACAGATGAGTATGCAGAAAGCTTCCTCCTTAGGAGGAATAGATAAGTCTACCAAAATCTAGGAACAGGCCTCCTCGTACTCTGGATCAAGGGCTGCCATGAACATACCAATCATGGTGGCATTCCTATAAGTCTTCTGCTGCTCAGGGGTAGACGTGAGAGGTATAAAGCTATATAACTTCTCGAACATCCCACGTAGAGAAGTATATAGGGAGTCGAGTGGCCATCCATTCTGTTTGATAGTAAAGATATCATGTTGAAGCTGTAGAATCTTCGTCTCGTTCTTTGTTTGTTAATAAGTAGCAGCAAGAATATCCCACATCGCCTTGGTTGTGGGTTGATAAAGTATGTCATTGGCAATCTCTATTGCCAACGTACCTGAAAGCCACACTTTGGCATATGCATCATCCACCTCCCATGAGACGTTAACCCCAGTCTTCTCAGTCGGTTCTTCCTCGATAAGAATGTGTTTCTTACCAGTAGACTTCATCATGCTCATGAACTGCATAGCGCACGGTTCATTTTTTTTGAAAGTCTGCAGGTTAGGGGGTAGTACTCAGCGATACCCTCCCCATCAAAATTTATTCCAAACAAAAACCAAAAGCCAGAGTTTTACAAAAATATATCATCTAACCCTCCCTTACAAAAGCATTACAGCACCCAGTCCTCAACCAGCCTATTTGCAAAGATAATGACGTTTTCCTTATAAAATCTTTGTCCCGAGAATAGTAAATCATTTCTGCCATGCCATATCGCCCAGAGGAAGGCCATGGGCAGCAATCGATCCCTCCTCGGTCTTCCCCTATTCATGTAGAGCGAATTCCAAAACGTCTGGAACCCTTCAAAGCGACACCAAGTAATCCCTGTATCCAGCCATGCCTGAGAAATCACAGGGCAAGCAAAAAAAAGGTGATCCACAGTTTCAATGGCACTGTCACAAATTACGCATTTATTCGCAATGATCCCAAGAAGCTTGACGCATCAGTCACGCGTCATGAGTCTCTTCTGCCTAAGGAGCCAAAGGAAGATCCCCACTCTTTCCGGAAGACCTAGGGTCCAAATGGCAACACAATCTCTGATCAAGGACTCGGAGTTTGCCGGTGGCGGTCTGGAGATTGCACTGTAAGCCCCCTTCACCGAGAATGGCCCATCACGCCAGCACCAATGGTCTCTGCCCCTTCTTGGAGCTTCGACATTCCTCACGACCTCAAGGAGCTCAAGGAAATCATCAAATCTTCTGTCCTAAAAATTGGCGGAGAAAGTAGGACACCAAGAACCATCAACCCAGCAATTCGCCACCGAGCAGAGCCTATCAGTTGCCAGGACAAAAAGACGAGGAAAGCGAGAGCACAAGGCTCCCGCCCCCAACCAATCGTCCTCCCAAAAAGCAAAGTCGTTTCCTCCCCCCAGAACTGGCTTGAACAGCATTAAATTCTTCAAAAATGACCTCATTACGCCCCTCCAGAAAGGCGTGATCGCCGCGCTACAGATTTGTTGCGATCGCAGCAACCCCTTCACACCATAAATCTCGCAGATCGTTAAACAAACAAGATCATTTCCCGGGCCTGCTAGCCCATTTTAGCAAGAGCGCCTCATTCATTTGCTCCAAAGATCTGACTCCCAATCCCCTCCAAACCTTTGTGCGTTGGATATTCTCCCAGCTCACCAAGTGAATCCCCCCTCGCACAGTAGTCACGTTGCCCCATAACAAGCCAAACATCTTTTTCTCCAACCTTGCGCGGATCCCCTTCGGAATCTTGCGATAAGCTAGGAAATAAATAGGAATGGCCGACAACATGGCCTTGAGAAGAACCAGCCTACCTTCTCTCGACAAGATAGAAGCCTTCCAGCTCACCAACTTCGATTCCACCCTCTACCACTCTCAGACAATCACGTAGCCTCGCCCTCCCCAGCGTCAGAGGCATTCCCAGGTAGTCAATTGGTAGGGCATCACGCGCAGACGCCAAGGCTGTAGTCAACCCATCCACCATACGCTCCGCCGTACCAAAGGGGACAAAAAGGGATTTGTTGTCATTTTTGCATAAGCCCGACAACTCAGAGAAAACATCAAGCGTTGTCGCCATGCCAATAGCCTCCTCGACCCCCCCCTCCGATGAGAAAGAGGGTGTCGTCCGCATAATGAATAATTGGAATCCGCAGCTCGCCTCTCGAGTAGCCATGAGATAGGCCACGATGAACCACCCCCTCCGCCATACCAGCCAAGACATCCACCGCCAGAATGAAAAGCATAGGTGCAAGGGGCACCCCTGGCGCACACCTTTGCGAGGTTGGATCCAACCCCCCTCCGGTCAGCCGTTGATAAGCACCAAAAAAGACGTTGTGGAGATACAACGTCTCGTCCATGAGATCCACGCATCAGGGAAGCGCAATCTCTTCAAAATTGACCATAAGAATCTCCAATCAAGGCTATCGAAAGCCTTGGCAAAGTCCACCTTCCACAAGATTCTGCTCGTGCCCCTTCTCCGCCAATCCGCAATGATTTCGGATGCAAGTGTTGTGCAATCCGAGATCTGACGACCCAGAATGAAAGCGGATTGGCCCGGAGAAACCAATCCGCCAAGGACGTTAACCAGCCTTGAAGCAAGGACCTTTACCACAATGAGATAGAGGGCATTTGAAATAGCAATTGGGCGATAATCCCCGATCGAGCTCGACGACAAGCCCTTGGGGATCAGCACAAGCAGCGCTTTGTTAATACGGTCAAATCCCAGATTCCCATGGCAGAATTCCATCATCACCTCTAGCACCTCGTGCCCAACGAGGTCCCAAAAGTCTCTATAAAAAGAAACCGGAAAGCCATCAGGGCCAGGTGCGGCGTCCAAGTTTAGATCCCAGACAGCATCCTTAAGCTCCTCAAGGGTGACATCACGGACAAGAATATCCGAGGAGGGGGGCTCCACAAACCAGGAGTTGTGACCCAACCATCTCCATTTCCACGAAATCTTATAAGCAAGCTCGTCCCTGAAATGATTTGCAATCGCGCGGCCCATATACCTGTTACCCACACTTGTGACCCCATCAATAGTGATGGAATGAAGAGCATTGGATCTGCATCTACCACTAGCGATACGATGGAAGTAAGCGGTATTCGAATCCCCCTCTTTAAGCCAAGAGGTCCTCGATCACTGACGCCATTCCGTCACTCGTTTCTTGTCCTCTATAGCAACAATTCTCTACGCCGCCAAACGCTCCTCCTGCTCGAGAGTGCTAAAATTTCTCTCATCCTCCAGGGCATTGAGCTTCCGAACAACCTCCTCCGCACTCTTTCTGGTCGCATACCTAGCAGCTCTCGTTTCCCTTTTGAACACCGCCAGCCTGTCCCGTAGAGAGGAAAGTTTCTGGGAAAACCTAATAGCAGTTGATCCAGTAGGCGTCGTCCCCAACCAGTGTGAAGTCACCACCTCCCTGAAGCCATCCTTCATAAGCCAGCACTTCTCGTAACGAAAAAGCCCTCTTTGGGCCGGGGCCATCCCAGAGCACCAAAGGATAGGGCTATGATCAGAGCAGGATCTCGGTTTGGCCTTCACCGACGCCAAGGGAAAAGCTTCCATCAGCTCATTGGAGGCAAAGAAGCGGTCAAGTCTCGAGCGCGCCTTCGAGTTCCTCCAAG
Organism: Ottelia alismoides; assembly: GCA_037367405.1. NCBI lineage: Eukaryota > Viridiplantae > Streptophyta > Magnoliopsida > Alismatales > Hydrocharitaceae > Ottelia > Ottelia alismoides. The sequence goes on from JAZKJV010007730.1 coordinate 159,865, forward strand.
TGTAGTTCACGTCACCGGCATCCAACAATTCTAGGCCAAGCAAATCAATGGTATCAATAAACTTCTCGGAGCCGATATCCTGCCCATCCCTCGCCCCAGGTCTATCAGAGGATAACAAAGTGACGTTGAAATTGCCCCCAATCAGCCAAGGGGTCCTTCCAATCGCCCTTCCAGCTTCCAACATATCCTCCCATAGCTCCCCCCTCAAGCCACCGTCGCAAGGTCCATAGACGCAAGACACCGCAAGATGATCAGAGGAGGAAGAGTTCGCCAATATCACCGTTAGGATGTACCGACCTCGAGTTTCCGAGATGAGAGACCAAGACGTCGATCGCCAAGCCACCAACAAGCCACCCGACATCCCCGAGGCATCCAGAGTTCTGAAATGATCAAGTCCCCTAGCCCCGCACGATCGCCAAAGACCGTCTGCCAAGGAGGGAAGCTTCGTCTCCTGAAGAAGGACGATATTGCAATCCCATTCAGAGATCCTAGAGCCCATAATTTTGCGCTTATCCTTATCCCCAAGGCCGCGGATGTTCCAGGAGAGAATTTTCATTTGGAACCTTCGAAGGCCCCTTGCAATAGAGCAACTCATGCCGCCGCCGCCACACTGACCTTGAAAGCAGGGTATTGGGTGGACCCCACCTGAGCCGATCTTGCCTTTGATCTTATCTTTTGCCGCTTTTTCTGTCGCTAGATCCAGCCACCGCTTCATGAGACAGGACATGGCCAACCAAGAAGGCTCGCTCGTCGTTGATCTCCGAGACTGAAGAGGAGTTGGAAGAGTGTATCAGCAGCCGTGAAAAGTCTTCCCCTTGAAGTTCAACGGAGAGTAGCGGTTTTCGAAAAAGGGCACTCTCCTGCATCGATGTCGGGTTGCCCTGTGGGTGCAAATGCAAGTGTCAAACCGAGCTCGAAATAGTACCGAAAAAATACAAAGAGTCCGGTCCGAAAGAGTTTCCAAACGGATCCGAGCCAATCCAAGATCCACCCACGTCGCCCGAAAGGGGGTCCGAAACCACGATATGACTCCGGATGTTCGAAGAAAGATCCGCGTCCGACCCCTCCGAGGATGAGAGGAGAAGATTGTCGAACACGTCACCATGCAAAGAGAATGTTCTTGAAAGCGAACCCGACGGTTGAGAAGACATCTCGAAACGCCGCGTGCCAGCAAATCCTGTGACTCTTCCTCCGAGGGGGTGTCTCGGAAGATCAACCGCCAGCGACGAAACCAACGCATCTGTTGAACTTTCGTTTGGCTCCGACACCGAAAACTCCTTCGGCCACGCGACCTCCGGCGGAGGCGACGGCTCGTCAACGGTAAGCTCGATCGGGAAGGAGAAACGCCCCACTTTCATATAGGCGAAAACACTTCGGCCGCCAATCTTGTCAAGGAAGGACTTTGAACATTCGAGCAATATCTTCGTCTCCTCCACCACGGAGCATGGCCGAAGACCATCATCGAGAACTTGACGAACAAAACCCCAATGGCCTAGCGCTCCCCAGAGGAAAGATAGCGATCGGGAGAGAAAAGGAACTCCCCTGACCGTAGCCATGCAGGTTTCCATACTCGAGCATCCTTCAACCGCAAAGCGTGGTCTTCTCCAAAAAACAATCCCCACATCTCCATTGCGAAGCAGCCGATCTAGCTGAGGTGTTGATAAGCCTCGAGCACAGCAGAGCCTGTCATCAAGCAGAACGACGTCGCCCGCAAACATCGGACCAAAAAAACAACGAATATGGGAGGAGACCTTCATCAGGTCAATATTGCCAAAACTAGAAAGGCTAATAACCACATGCAGCTTCGATGAGTCCTCGTTAGTTTTCCCGCCGAAAGCACGTTCATCTCCACATGGGAAACGTAAGGATGTTTAGCCTCCCCACCAACACCGTCCACCTTTCCACCGAGCGTGTCTATTTCTCCCTCTTTCACGTTCTTTACCACCTCCGCAAAGGACGTCCCCCCGCGAGTCACAACAGCCGAGTAACGATTTAGGCAGGGACCAACGATAGTCGACCTCCGAGCAACTGGCTCCGACGTCGTGACCTTGTATGTGGCTTGGCGATGACCAACGCTACCGCACGAGAAGCACCTAGGGGAAAGCGGCAGTCCGAAGCACTATGCCCCCTCTCTCCGCAACGGAAGCACCGGCGACCTGGTTTCTTGTGAGACACCAAGGACCATTCGCCCTTCCCGTCGTTGCACCCTCCCATGCCCGCGTCGAGGATCATCTTTCCTTTTTCCACCGCTTCCCCCGTCTCCCCATCGCCTTCCCTTCAAACCTCCCCGCCCGCTGTTACCCTCTCCAGCCGTGCTCGCCGAGCTCTCCATCTTTTTCCCACCAGCCCAACTGCTCCCTTCGCTCTGCACATCCAGCCGCTCACCATTCTCCAGCCGGCTCGTACAAATCAGGTATTTGGGCTTCAGCTTTCATAGGATTTTCTAGCCCACGGTTCATAGTTTGACCCATCCATCTTGACTATAGGCACAGGACCTCCGAAGGCAACTGTGTAGGGAATATCGGCCTTGTTCTCTGACATGGCGGCTTGAGAAGGCTAGGACTGAAGACTAGACAGGATTGTGTCTACACTGACATAAAGAGATTGGATTGCATGTGTAGACTCGTGCAATCAATCTCAACATGAAAGAGGATTGGATGATTGTGGGTATACATACACAGAGACATGCGTCAAGACACGCTAGGCAGGGGCCCGCATGGAGATGTGTGCATGCACAGGGGCCGGTGTGGAGGTGGCACACGCGCGAGAGGCACGCAGGGGCTGGCGCATAAGAGACGGCGCATGCACGGGGGGCGCATAGGGGCTGGCGCATGAAAGATGGCACGTACGCGAGGGCCACACAGGGGCTGGCGCATGGAAGGCAAGGGGCTGGGCGCGCGCGGCACAAGACAGTGCGCGTAGGGCAGGCGCGGCACGGGGGGGCGGGGCAGTGCCGGGTTGGGCGGTACGCACGAGGCTGGGGACTCTAGACCTATAAATAGGTCTTCATACCTCATTCTACAACAAACAAAGAGCAACAAGCTCTCAATCTCTATGCGTTCTAATTTATACTCTAAGAGAAATATTCAAGAGATAATTTCGATTTTGTTTCTTCATTCCAACAGCTCTGCTTCTCTGCGTTCAATTCTTACAAGCACGCTCCTGTCCTCTGTAAGATCATCTTATTTTTGCATCGTATTCTTTATTGCATATTTACTTTGATAATGAGGTTATTAGATTTGATTTACCTGTATACAATTGAGTTGACCGTGTAATCAACTCAAGTTGTAATAAGGTTTAAAACTCCTCGAAGACGGTATCGTGTGATGAATTATTCTTTATAAGGCTTGATTTGCAAGGATGGCCTAGTTTGTTGGAGTCTTTAATGGTGTGCTTAACGCGGATGATAGGTCGAGAGGGAGGGGTAGTCAGAACCTTGACCGAGATTGCTTTGGAGGTTTTGGACGTGATGAATAGTAGGTACACGTGGAGGAACTCCTCCTCTCGATCGTGCATTGACCTTTTCCTTCTTTTGGTTGAAGCACTGGATATGTTTAACCTGGCCTCGGTCACCTCCCTTCCCACAGTCCAAACGGACCATACATTGTTATGTCTCGATTCGTATAGCAAGAGAGGTGGTTCGTCATACTTCAGATTTGAGAAATGTTGGATGTCGAGGAGGGCTTTCGCGACATGGTCAATATGTTCTGGACAAAGCTAGCATTGGAAGGGTCAACCATGGTAAGAATTTCTTTGAAGCGTGCGGTTTTGAGGATTCATGTAGGACGAATTATGATGCAAATCGGCTTTCGACGTTGACGATAAATTTTGAAATATTTGAACGGTGTAAATGTGGTGGAGAAAGAGAGGGGTTGAGAAGAGAAGACACGCCGGATGCGCGGGGTTAGAGAAGAAGAACGCGTAGATCGCGAGGGGAAGAGGGAAGAGACTCATCGGGAATACGAGGGGTTTGAAGAAGAACACAGAGATCGCGGGAGGAGAGAGGAGAAAGAGAGGGATAGAGAATAATTCTCAACTTTTCATAAATCTGAACTCCCTCAAAACAATGGACCACCATCCCTTTATAGGAGGGATGGGATTATAAAAATAGAAATCAAATTCAAAATTGACAACTAATTATCCTAATTAGACTCAAACTAATTAACCGACAAATTTGAAATTCAAACTAACCACTAATTGAGATCACAGGTGATCCCATTTATTTAATTAAAAATTCATCGACGTAAATAAACGTAAATAAAATTGACCACTAAATTTAGATAAATAATTGGCCCTATTTTTCGGGTCTGCGCTGCATCAATTCTCCTCCGCTTTAAAAATTCGTCTCCCGACGAATTGCTGGATCTGCAGGCTTGGAGGTCGAATCTGCGTGCTCAGTCATCTTCTGGAAGAATTGGTGTGGAGCGAACGGCAGAGCCCATACGCGGGCGTGGGTGACGCGACCTTCATGGTTGAAGAACATGTGTGGCGCGAACGGCGGCGTCTTCTTGATTGTTGTCTCTTCCTTGTGATGACCGAAGAATTGATGAGGCATGAACAACATGGCCTTCGGAGAATCCATAGCGAAGCAATGACACAAGGAGAGGAGGGGAGGAGATGTGTCCAAGGAATGAAGCCACGGGGTCCTTATATAGGGGAAACCCAAGGCTCTAGTCCTATTTGGATAAGGAGGGTCCCCAAATTTCTGATTTGCAGCCTTCTTTTTAAAATATATTTGGCGCCGAGGGCTTGGGCGCAATTTTCGTACCCCTTCATTACAACTTATTTTGTGAGAGGAACCTTTGAACCTTCCCTTTGAATAAAAACTTTTGCCGGGGGGGGGGGGGGGTCTGTGTAATTTTCCCCACTTGATTTCTCAACAGATCTCCAGTCCCGCCTGTCACGGGACTCAAATCCCGTAACCATCGGGATCCCAGTTAGGGATTGCCCGAGTCTCCTTCGCACATATCGTAGGCTGGGGCGCGGCTTCTCGATGGCGGACGGAGCGGCTCTGCGGGGAGGTGGGGGTCGCCAGGGGCATCTCGATGGCGGGTGGGGCCGGTGCGGCGCTGAGGGGTATCGGCGGCACAGAGGGGGGCGAGGGAAGGTATGCGAGGCGGTGGGGGCGTCGCAGGGAGGCAGGGGTCTCAAAGCTTACGTGCAGGAGGGGCGCGGGGTGTTGGGGGGGCGCGTATGGGGTTCGGCGGAGCCGCGAGGGGTGCGCGGTCGAGGTCAGGCGGGGAGGGGCGGTGTCGGATGGGGGAAAGGGGATGGCAGCGGCGAGGCTAGGGGGTAGCGGGGGAAGAAGGAGGGCTCTGGGAAAGGCGGGAGGAAGGAGGGGAGTAGGGGAGGGAGGGGGCGACGCGCGTGGGAGGGCTGGCGAGAGGGACTGGCAGCGAGTGGTGGACGGAGGGGACGGGTTCGGCGAGGGGGAGAACGTGCGGGGGAAAACTGGGGATGGGGGCGGTATGGCGGGTGGTTTGGGGGTCGCGGGAGGGGCCGCTGGTGGTGCGGCGAGGGGCTGGTCGGCCTGGGGAACCGATGGGGGGGCTGGGGATGCCATCGGGGACGCCGTTGGTGATGGGGAACGATTTGAAACCTCCGAGACAGCCACTGTTTCATCGCTTTTTTCTTCCGAAACGATCTGAACAGCGGCCGGATTTGTGTTCCCAACGGGGTGTTCATTGTCGACGGTGAGATCTTCGTCGATTTGCGCATCTAGCCACTCTTGTACTTTAAAGCTTGATATAAGGCGTTTCTTGAGCTTCGTCGAACGCGAGCGTGAATGTGAGTCAGGGGAGAGACGACTCAAATCGAACTGCAAATGCCAATATGCGACAGGATCGTGGGATCGTGAGAACGACTCCATTTTCATGCTATGATACCAAATGATGCAAGTCGGCTTTCGACGTTGACGATAAATTTTGAAATATTTGAACGGTGGAAATTTGGTGGAGAAAGAGAGGGGTTGAGAAGAGAAGACACGCCGGATGCGCGGGGTTAGAGAAGAAGAACCCGTAGACCGTGAGGGGAAGAGGGAAGAGACTCGTCGGGAATACGAGGGGTTTGAAGAAGAATGCGGAGATCGCGGGAAGAGAGAGGAAGAGAGAGAGGGATAGAGAATAATTCTCAACTTTTCATAAATCTGAACTCCCTCAAAACAATGGACCACCATCCCCTTATATAGGAGGGATGGGATTACAAAAATAGAAATCAAATTTAAAATTGACAATTAATTATCCTAATTAAACTCTAACTAATTAACCGACAAATTTGAAATTCAAACTGACCACTAATTGAGACATAGGCAATCCCATTTATTTAATTAAAAATTCGTCGACATAAATAAACGTAAATAAAATTGACCACTAAATTTAGATAAATAATTAGCCCTATTTTTCGGGTCCGCGCTAGATCAACTTGAATAGAGGGCCTGTTGCGCGAGGTTTGAATAGAGGGACTAGGTCAAATCCTCTATTATTTAATTAATGCGGATTGAAAATTTGCAACGGATAAAAAATAAGTTGAAGGTGGATTTGTCGGAGGAAGAAGACAATAGAGGTATTGAGAAAAGAACACGCCTGTTGCGCGAGGTTGGAGGAGGAAGAACGCGTAGGCCACGAGGGGCGAGAGAGAGAGAGAGAAACAAGGAAGAGAGAGAATAATTCTCAATTAATTATCAAACTGAACTGGCTAGAACAATGGACCCTCTTCCCTTTATATAGGAGGGATGAGATTACAAAAATAGTAAACTAATTTAAATTGACAACCAATTATCTTAAAATGACTCTAACTAATTAACCGACAGATTTGAAATTCAAATTAAAACTAATTGACTACTAATTTAGAGATCACAAGCAATCCCTATTTTATTCAATTAAAGACACGGCAACTTAAATAAACGTAAATAAAATTGACAGAAATATTTAAATAAAAATTCGGCCCTATATTTCGAGCCTACGCTGCATCAACTCTCATCCGCTTTAAAATTCGTCTCCTGACGAATGCTTGATCTGTAGGCTTGGAGGTCGAATCCGAGTGCTCCGCCATCTTCTGGAAGAACTGGTGTGGGGCGAATGGCGGACTCCATATGCGGGCGTGGGTGATGCGGCTTTCGTTGTGGAAGAACATGTGTGGCGCAAACGGCGACATCTTCTGGAATTTTGCCTCCCCATTGTGATGATTGAAAAATTGACGAGGCATGAATAATATGGCCCTTGGAGAATACATAGTGAAGCAATGTCATAAGGAGAGGAGAAGAGGAGATCTGTCCAAGGAATGAAGCCATGAGGTCCTTATATAAGGGAAGCCCAAGGCCCTGGTCCTATTTAGATAAGGAGGGTCCCCAGATTTCTGATTTGCAGCCTTCTGTTTTAAATATTTGTTCCGTCGGGGGCCTGGGCGTAATTTTCGCACCCCTTCATTCTTCTTGAATTTCCTATTGCTTTTGGCCTTTCTGCAAATAGGGGGTTCATGGGGTTTTTTTGCAATTTTCTCCAATTGATCTCCAATCCCACAAGTCGTGGGACTCACATCCCGCAAACTTCGGACCCCCAGTTAGGGTTCGCCCATACATATCGCCGCCACGATGGGGGCCCGTAGCTCGACGATGGCGGTGGCCTTCACGCGGCGGTAGCGACAGTTGGAGGGGGGGCAGGGCGCGGGCCGCGGGCCGGGTGCAGGGCCGTGGGCGCAGGTGGTGCCTCTGTTGAAGGTTGGGGGTTCGTTGGCGGTGCACGTGATAGGGGAAGTCGCGGGTGGCGAAGGCGAGCGGGAGGAGGAGGGTAGGGCGCGGGGGATGGGACCGAAGGCGACGATGGCGTGGAGGAGCCGTAGGCGGGGGTGTGGGGCGACTAGAAGGGGGCGCAGGCGGGAGGGTTGGGGCTGCTGGCGTGCGGGGAATAGGTGCGGGCTGGGGAATAGCGGGAGGAAGAGGGGTAGCTGTGGCCGGGGCTGAGTCGTAGGGGGTTGGGGGTCGTGAGAGGGTTCGCCGGCGGTGCGACGAGGGCCTGGATGGCATGGGGTGACGTCGGGTTTAGGAGTAGAACGGGAGCCGCAGTGGTTGGGGGAAGGGATTTCGCGGGAGGGGTTGACGTGGCCAGGGGGTCGTTGGGGGGCCGGAATTGCCGCGGGGGTTGGCGGCAAGGTTGGGGATGACATCGTGGATGTCATTGGCAATGGGGGCTGGTCCAAAACCTCCTGGACAGCAAGCGTTTTGGCTTCTTTTTCTTCCGAACTTATCTGAACAACGACCAGTTCGTCGTAGACGGTTGGATCTTCGTCTTCAACTTCGGATTCGGTGCTTGGAGACTTCTCTTTGGCGGCTTTTTCCTCAAGTTGGTGTGTTATCTCCACGTTCAATGTTTCTTGCATCTGGGAGGCCACTACGTGCATGTCGGCCCAAATCTGGCTTATATTTGACATAGTTTATCTAACCTTGGCACGCCATGCTCGGTCACTGGAGCGAGATCCGTTGGATTTTCCGTGCGAACGTCTGGACGGATCGTTAGATCGTGAGGACGATCTGTGAGCCATGCTCTGATACCAAATTGATGCGGATTGGAAATTTGCAATGGATAAAAAATAATTTGAAGGTGGATTTGTCGGTGGAAGAAGACAATAGAGGTGTTGAGAAAAGAACACGCCTGTTGCGCGAGGTTGGAGGAGGAAGAACGCGTAGGCCGCGACGGGAGAGAGAGAAACAGATAAGGGAGAGAGAGAATAATTCTTAATTAATTATCAAACTGAACTGGCTAGAACAATGGACCCTCATCCCTTTATATAGGAGGGATGAGATTACAAAAATAGTAAACTAATTTAAATTGACAACCAATTATCCCAAAATGACTCTAACTAATTAACCTTAACCGACAGATTTGAAATTCAAATTAAAACTAATTGACTACTAATTTAGAGATCACAGGCGATCCCTATTTGATTCAATTAAAGACACGGCAACTTAAATAAGCGTAAATAAAATTGACAGAAATATTTAAATAAAAATCCGGCCTTATATTTCGAGCCTACGCTGCATCAAATTCACATACTCAAAATTCATCGAATTCATCCTCCAAGCATCTATGGTAAAAGCCATAGATCCTTTGATCTATCTATTGCCCTTGGATGATCCTATCCCACAAGCTACTATACTTTGTTGGCACAGTCAATACATCGGATGTACTCTCAAATAGATGTCACTCACTAAGTGTAGTGAGCACATCCCAAGTTTATAACCAAACCGTTGAACCCTTAATATGTGGCCGCCCGCTCAAAGCGTTTGCCACCACATTCCACTTACTAGGGTGGTAAGAGAAGGTACCATCATATTCTTTCAGTAGCTTCATCCATCGCCTTTGCCTCGTATTCATCTCCTTCTGATCAAAGATGTATTTGAGGCTCGGTAAAGAGCTCAAATGTCACCGCATACAAATAGTGGCACCATATCTTCAGAGTAAAGACTACGGCCACCAACTCCAAGTCGTGAGTGGGGTAGTTGCACTTGTGCTTCTTTAGTTGTCAGGACGCGTAAGCCACAACTTGTCCCTGCCACATCAACACAGTGCCCAGCCCTTCCATGGAAGCATCAGAGTAAACCATGACGTCCAAGGTATCAGAAGAAAGGGTGAGGATGGGTGCGGAAGTCAACTGCTCCATGAGCATACGGAAGCACAACTCACATTTGTCACTTCATACAAATAACACGTCCTTCTGCGTCAGCCTGTTGAGGGGTAGGACTAACAAGGAGATCCCTCTAACAAACCTCCTATAGTACACAGCGAGGCCAAGGAAGTTGCGTATCTCTGTAACCATCTTGGCTGCTCCCAAGACACCACTGCCTCAATCTTAGCAAGGGTAACTGACACCCCCGCCCCAGAAACTACATGGCCTAGAAATGCCACCTCATAAAACCAGAACCCACACTTGTTGTATTTGGCATACAACTGGTGCTCTCGGAGTGTTTCTAGCACTGTTTGAAGATGGGACCCGTTCTTGTACTCGTCATGGGAGCAGACTAGAACATCATCGTTGAATACGAACACAAACCCGTCCAAGTATGGACGAAAGACTCGGTTCATCAAATCCATGAATGCAAAAGGTGCATTCGTGAGTCTAAAAGGCATCACTATGAACTCGTAGGGAACATACCTAGTCTGAAATGCAAACTTCATCACATATGTCTCCTTGATCCTCAACTGGTGGTATCCTGATCGCAGGTCAATCTTGGAGAACACTATTGCTTCCTGTAATTGATCGAAGGGATCGTTAATCCGTGGAAGTGGGTAACAGTTCTTGACCGTTCTCTTGTTCAACAGTATGTAGTCTAGACATAACCTCAAGGATCCATCCTTCATATTCACGAAGAAAACTGGTGCTCCCCATGGAGTTACTAGGGCAGATGAATCTCGCATAACTCTAACGTTCTCGATCATCTGATCCTATACCGCTGAGTCTACTATGTAGGCAAGATAGCCTACACAACCATGGTTGAGAAACTGGTGTGTACTCAAGGGGGACATGCACTCGACCCCACCCTTGGAAGTATGTCCGTCAAATTGAAATGGCGGCACTCCAGGTAAATTGAAGACCACCGTCTTCCCAAAATAATCAAAGCCAGTCCATGCCTAGAATGACGTCAAAGTCTTCTAACTGAATCAACAATAGGAAAGCATGAATTTCATGCCCACTTATCTGCACGGCTACATCCTCCACTACCTGGCGGATGATAAATAATTGGCCTCCTGAGCCCTTGATATAGTATGGGGAAGCGACCTCCATCACGGACTTGCCCAATGTGGACACCAAACGATGTAAAAATAAGGAATGTGTAGCCCATGAATCAAATAATGCATGTAAAACAATCCCATGGGTTGAAATCATACCTCTAACGAGCTATCCAGAAGCATGAGTGATGCAGCGCGCAACAAATAAATAGGGTCTTATTTATTTATTTTCGTCTGATAATTAGAGTCTAATTTTATCTACAAATAATTGAGTAAGCGCATTTTTTACTTTAAAATAACGAGATCACGTGTAATCTTAATTTAGTTAATTAGAGTCACTTAGAGATTTGAATTTATTTCAAATCAATTAGTTAGTCGATTAGAGTCCAAATTAAGATAAGTTGGGATTTGAGTTTTGATTTAGTTCTAGTTTTGTAATCCCATCTCTCCTATATAAAGGGGTGATAGTCTATTGTTTTAAACGGTTCAGATGAAATGAAAAATTGAGATTTTATCTCTATCTCCCTCTCTCGTCTCTCTCTCCCTTACACGATCTCCGCAATTCTCTTCTCCAAAATCCCTCGTTCTCTGACGAGTCTTCTCTTCTCAACCACTCATATTTCTTCTCCACTAAAAATCCACCATCAAATTAATTTTTCCGTCGTCGCAAATTCCGATTTGCATCAATGAGACTGCTCTTGTGTCACTGCATTCAGTTGTCCTCATGGTGGTGTGCTAGATCCTGCAACATTGGTTGTCTATTGTAGGGCTCACTGGAAGTCGCCGCCTCCTCGACGAGATCTTGATCCCTAAAACTGTTCGGAAGACCTAGCCGGTATTCCGATTTGTTATTGTGTGCCCGATCTGCTAACATGCAAGATCATTGGGCCTTGAAGTGGCATGACTGCCTACAAAGGTAACAAGTATGCATGCCTGCCTGTGACAAGCTCACACCAGAAGCAAAACTGACGCCCCCAAGCCTACAGCTCTGTGTCTACGTAGGGGGGCGAGAAGAAACCGGACCGTGTTCTGCCAATGCCTGCCCCGAGGTAAGGGATGGTGCAAAACTGCTAGTGGACGGTGCATCGCTATCGGGTGGTAGCAACGATTTCTACAGAGTTGAGAGGAGTCCTGACGTGCAACTCTGCTAGGCTGGGGTAGGGGCAATTGTGACCGACCTCTTTGTAACCAGCTCTGTGTAGCCTCTCACTTTATCGCTTTCGTAGTAACATCCTCGATGTAGGTAAGATCTAAGGTGGAAAGTCTGTCCTGGACCTCCTTGTGCATCCCTCGGATGAACTTCTGCAAGTTCTCATGTGGGTAAGCTATCGCAGAAGGGGAATGGCGAGACAACTCCGTGTAACGGATCAGATACTCTTGAGCTGTCATCGACCCATGTGTCAGCTCGGCAAACTCTATCATATGATCCTCTACCAAATGGTTTGGGTAAAACTCTGCACGGAACTCGTCAAAGAAGACCTCCCAAGTGATGGGATCGGTCAGGTGTTCCTTGGTGGCATCTGTGTACCCCGCAGCAAGAGAGTACTCTACAAAAGATACCCAAGTGTCCTCGGGTGCACGTATCATCCTAAGAACTTTGGTCACTTGTGACATCCACAACTCTGCATCGTCAGGGGTGGTGATACCGAAGAATTGTGTACCGTCGCCCGTTGGTTTGCCGCATATATGCTTTGAATCTCCAAGGCATCAATATCCTCCATCTGCTCGGGCTCCATAGAGAATGACAACATTGACAGGTCGATGCTCTCCTCCCGTCGTGAGAGGGATGGTAGGAGTCCTACTGCTGGAGTCGGTGCTCAATCGCCTCTTAGCACTGCTGGATCCCCTGCGCGGCCTATATAAGGAAGGCTCGTTGTTGCGTTACATCCGGATTCACACAAGGCAGCATGGTCCTACATAAAGAACCATAACATTAATACTTGTTTTACTTAAGAGAGGCATGAACATCAGAACATGGATATAAAATATGTAATACTCCTTTTTGATTCGTGTTGGGTCAGAAGACACTCAACACTATCATGTACTTCAATTACCGATGAGAAATAATAAACGTAGAATAGAATGGAGTGTCTCTGCTCTCTGATACCAAACTGTGACGATTGTCCCTCTAAATATAAACATGAGGAAATAGCATGAAAGACTGTAATAAAAAAATGTCTTTCCATTCACTTCATAACACGTCCCACATTACATTCATCTCCATCCATGTCCATAAATATACATGTATGCATCAAAAAGTGTATCCATACATAGATCATACCACAAATGCCTCCCAAAATACTACAAGCAAAAGTAAAGCAGTAAAGGCTACAACAAGTACTGCACCACAAAAAGGAAAGCCGTGAAGCTGCACAAAGAGAAGTAGCTCCAAGTAAACAAGTGTCGCTCACTGTTACGGCTTCTCATGAGAACTTGCGGATCCACACAAAGGTACGTTATGAACAAAGTTGCTTATACAATAATAAAAATAATACAACAAGCAAATAATTTAAAAACTGTGCAAAAGAAACAACTAGATAAGTTGATTTCGCAAAGAATTAAATTCTAAACATTATTATTTGATATGGAAATGAGTAACCAAGCATTCTCATTACAGGAGGAAAGATCACACTCTTTTTATACAGAGAACTACAAGAGGTACAACTGGTATTATGGTATATGTTGATGATATTCTCATTACAGAAGAAGATGATCGACAGGGAATAAGTTTGGCAAAAAACTTTCTGGATCGTGAATTTGTTATCAAAAACCTTAGAGCCCTTCGATACTTTCTGGGTCTGGAATTTGCCAAAAATTAGCAAGGACTAGTAATGACCCAGAGGAAATATGTTACTGATCTACTTAGTGACACGGGCATGCTAGGGTGTAGGCCTTCTACTACACCTATGGATCCAAGCATGAAGTTGTACGATGGTGACATTGTTGAAGTAGACAGGAGAAGGTATAGAGAACTACTAGGGAAGCTCCTTTATGTTACTATTAATAGACTAGATATATCATTTGCAGTTATAGAGTTAGCCAGTTCATGGAGCAACCACGTCAGATTCATATGGATGCAATACATATGATACTAAGGTACCTCAAATCATCCCCAGGTGCAGGTCTATTGTTTAAAAAAGCGAGTCGGTCACCATCTCAACATATGCAGATGCAAATTATGCAGGATGCCCCAAGGATAGAAAGTCCACCACTAGCTTTGCCATATACATTGGAGATTCCCTTGTCTCATGGAAGAGCAAGAAACAGACTGTTGTAGCCAGGTCTAGAGCTGAATCAGAGTATAGGGCAATGGCCCAAGCTAGCACAGAAATGATGTGGGTTAGAGTTGTTCTTACCAATCTACACATAGAGGATCCTCTTCCCATGACATTGAACTACTATAATCAGGCAGCTATATTAATTGCAAATAAACCAGCATTTCATGAGTGTACCAAGCACATTGAGATTAATTGCCATTATATACGAGATATGATTCAGAAGAGGTTTATTTCGACATCTCATGTCAGCTCAGGGAACCATACTGCAGATATCCTTACGAAGGCCTTACTCCGAGGACCTTTCCAAAAGTGCTCATCCAAGATGAGCATGATAGATATATATGCTCCATCTTAAGGGAGAGTATAGAGATATACATTTATGTAACCATGTTTAATTCTTCTTCTTGAATTGTTTTCTTCATCCTCTTTATTTTTGTATGTGTTGGGAAAAATGAATGGCTTGTTTATTCCATGAACCCTAGGCTCTCTTATATAGGAGAGTAGCCTATAGGTAAATTACATAAAGCATACTATGAAGAAAAACAAAATAGAGAAGAGTACAAATACTACTCTTATTGTATATGTTAACACTCCCCCTTAAGATGGAGCATAGATATCAATCATGCTCAGCTTGGAAGCACACTTCTGAAATGGACCTCGTAGCAATGCCTTGGTGAATATGTCTGCAGTCTGATTCTCTGAAGTAACATGAGATGTAGCAATGAATCTTTTCTGAATCATATCACGTATGAAGTGACAATCCACCTCAATATGCTTGGTCTGCTCATGGAATGCAGGATTGTTTGCAATAAACAAATCCGCCTGATTATCACATTCCAAGTTCATAGGAAGTGGTACATCTAAACATAGATATGTAAGCACAGCTTTCACCCACATCATCTCTGTAGTAGCCTGGGCCATAGCCCTATATTCGGATTCAGCACTAGATCTAGCTACCACAGTTTGTTTCTTACTCCTCCATGAGACTAGGGCATCTCCAACATAGACAGCATACCCTGAGGTGGACTTCCTATCCTTGGGACATCCTGCATAATCTGCATCTGCACATGCTGAGATAGAAATCCCCTTTCCTTTCTTGAATAGCAGACCTGCACCTGGAGAAGATTTGAGATATCTAAGTATCATATGTATTGCATCCATATGCACCTGGCGTGGTTGCTCCATGAACTGGCTCACACGGCTCACTGCAAATAATATATCTGGTCTAGTGATCGTGACATACAACAGTTTGCCTACCAGTTCTCTATATCTTCTCCTGTCCACCTCCTCTGTGTTATCTTCATAAAGCTTCATGCTGGGGTCCATTGGTATCGTAGCAGGTCGACACTCAAGCATACCTGTTTCACTCAACAGATCTGTAACATATTTCCTTTGTGACATGACTAGTCCATAGGAATTTCTGGCAAATTCAAGCCCCAGAAAGTATCTAAGGACCCCAAGATCCTTAGTGACAAACTCACTACCCAGCATTTCTTTCGCTTGCCTTATGCCCTGCTCATCATCTCCTGTAATCAAGATATCATCAACATAAACCATAATGACAATGGTACCTCTCGCTGTTTTCTGTACAAACAAGGAATGATCAGCATTGGAGCGTTTGTATCCTTGTTTCTCGAAGAGATCCGAGAGCTTCTGAAACCATGCTCTGGGGCTTTGCTTAAGGCCATAGATAGCCTTATGCAACTTGCATTACCTTGGAGCACACCCCCTCAACAGCAAAACCAGGTGGCTGTTGCATATACACCTCTTCCTGCAAATCTCCATATAGAAATGCATTCTTCATGTCCAACTGATGAAGCGGCCAGTCTCGAGCAACTGCAACTGACAACAAGATCCTTAGGGTGGAATGATGTGCCACAGGCGAGAATGTATCAAGATAATCCACCCCATATGTTTGTGTGAAGCCACGTGCCACCAGGTGTGCCTTGTACCTGTCAATAGAGCCATCTGCATTTTGCTTCACTGTGAACACCCACTTGCAGCTCACTGGGTTCACATCTGGTGGTATAGAAACCAAAGTCCAAGTTCCTCTGGACTGGGAGTGAGAGTGAACAGATCCTTGTCAGGATAAATAAGTGAGAACAGAATTTGTTCATTCAAGACAGACGAAGGCATATGATTAATTAGGTAGCATGCAGTAAGAACTGCATCACCCCAGTAGGAATATGGAACATGACTCTGTATAAGTAGAGATCTAGTGACATCAAGAAGGTGACTGTGTTTTCTTTCAGCAATCCCATTCTGTTGAGATGTATGAGCACAAGATGTTTGGTGAATAATTCCTTTTGATGAGTAGTAATTGGCAAGAAAGTTAGTGCACAATTCTAAAGCATTGTCACTTCTCACAATTTTCACAGATGTAGAAAAAACATTTAATATTTCATTCAGAAAATGGATAATTATATTTCCGGCTTCAGATTTATTTTTCATCAGAAACACCCATGACACTCTAGAGAAATCATCCACAAATACAATATAAAATCTGTGTCCCTAATGATCAGGTACACGACTCGGACCCCAGACATCAACATGAAATAACTCAAACTTGGAGGTACTACTCCGACCCGGACGACTGGGAAAGGACGACCTGTGATGCTTTCCCAACTGATATGCCTCACACTGAACAGATGTGTGAGGAAGACTATAAGGCAATACCTGACGCAACTTCTGAAGCGGTAAATGACCAAAACGCAGATGCCACAGTAAAGGAGATACTTGGCCAGAAGGAGAGGATGTGGTTCCAGCAAATGGGATCTGATTCAGGCGGTAGAGGCCTCCTTGCTCATAGCCACGACCAATCACGTTGCTCGTATGGATGTCCTGAAAAATCAAAGAAGAAGAATCAAAAATTGCCCGACAATGGAGATCCTTCGTAATCTGACTAATTGACAATAGATTCATTGAAAAATCAGGTGCATGTAGCACATTCTTGAGCTGCATAGACTATGTCAGTCTAATCTCCCCCTGACCAGTGATGGGGGAATGTGTGCCATTTGCAATGACTACTGTCCATCCTGGAGGGATCTGAGTGTATCCTGTAAGTAGACTCTGGTCGCCACATAGGTGATGTGTAGCGCCTGAGTCCATAATCCATGGCAATGTATCAGAACTACTACTGTGAAGTGCAAGTATACTACCTGAAGCACTGGTAGACGTGGAGGCAGAAGCAGCAGCATCAGAATGACTCTCTGTAGTCGGTGCTGGACCAGATGGTGGGATAATGCCCCTCAGACGGGCAACTAGATCATCAAATCGTTGATCCAAGGTAGCAGCAGATGGGGGCTCTATCTGCTCAGCAGCTCGTGCGGATGCAGGAAATCCATGCTTTGAATAGCATGTATCTTCATTATGTCCAACTCGGTGGCAGTAGGTGCATGTTGGCCTAGTGCGGCCACTCCTCCCACGGGGCCCACGTCCACGGCCCTGGTAATGAGAACCACGACCTCTGGTCGCTGCCATGGCTGAAGAATTCTGACTTGCGGCAGTTGAGGGAACTGTAATCCGACTCAGTCTATGGAAGGCTTCCTCCATTGGCGGAATTGTAGAGTCGGCCAAAATCTGTGATCGTGCTGCCTCGTATTCAGGATCAAGTGCAGCTAGGAACACGCCCACCATAGTAGCGTTCCTGTATGTCTTCTGCTGCTCTGGCGTGGCTGTCAAGGGCATGAAGCTATACAGCTTCTCAAACTTCCCTCTCAGTGATGTATAGAGAGAATGTAGGGGGCGACCATTCTGCTTGATGGTGAAGATATCATGCTGGAGTTGCAGAATCTTTGTTTCGTTCTTCGCCTGGGAATATGTGGCCGCCAGAATGTCCCACATATCCTTCGCTGTGGGTTGATGAAGGATGTCATTGGCAATCTCAATTGCCAACGTGCCAGATAGCCAAACTTTGGCATATGCGTCATCAGCCTCCCTGGAGGCATAGGTTCCAGTCTTCTCAGCAGGCTCTGGTTCGGTAAGAATGTGCTTCTTACCCGTAGAGTTCATCATGCTCATAAACTACATTGCCCACAGTTCATAGTTGGTACCGTCCATCTTGACAATAGGCGCTGGACCACGGAATGCGCCAATAGATGGGATATCTGCCTTGCTCTCCGACATATTGAAAAATGAAGACTGGAACGATTGACAAACAATGTGTTTTGTCTACAATACCATAGATGGGGGTAGTTGCATGTGTAGACTTCAAGCAACTATCCCCATGAAGATGTTCGTGTTAAGCCCTACACGCACGCAGGAGTCACGCACAGGCACAAGTGCGCACGCAGGAGTCACGCGCACGCAAGATGCACAGGTGTGCACGCTGGATGCACAGGAGATACGTGTACTGGCGCACAGTGCGCTGGATGCACTGGTGCTTCAGCGCGCGCGCGTAGGGGATGCGCAGGAGGCGCACAGGCGATGCACTGGCGGTGCGCTAGGATGCGCAGGATGCGCACAGGCGGTGCGCTAGGTCTGCCTCACGGTGCGCAAGGATGCGCAGATCACAGTGGAGGCGAGCGAAGCGCACGGGTGCGCAAGGTGGAGGCGCACACCAGCGCACAGCACGCGTGTGCGCAGGTGCGCACAGAGAAGGCGGCGCCGATGGATCAACCAACTGGAGCTCGGGCGGCGCCGATGGGGCGAGAAGAAGAAGAAGAAGAAGGAGGAGGGGCCGGCGGGTGTGGTGGGGTTAGGGTTAGGGTTTCGAGAACTCCGGTCTAGGACCGTCGCTCTGATACCATGTTGGGAAAAATGAATGGCTTGTTCATTCCATGAACCCTAGGCTCTCTTATATAGGAGAGTAGCCTATGGGTAAATTACATAAAGCATACTATGAAGAAAAACAAAATAGAGAAGAGTACAGATACTACTCTTATTGTATATGTTAACAGTATGCTTTATTTAATTTACCCGTAGACTACTCTCTTATATAAGAGAGCCTCGAGTTACTGTAATAAACAAGTTGATCTTATCTTCCCACACCCTATGACTATCGTCCGAAAGAACCTCAGTCTCGTGAATGACGAGGACGGGGTCGGCCTAGAGATTAACGGAGGGAACCTCATGCTCGTCCTCTTATGTGTTGGCATCCTCGTCTTCATCCTCTTCGTCGTCATCATCCTCGTGAGTCTTATGCTTCTTGAAAGAGCTATAGCTGAGGTTGCTCTCATGTTTCCGCTTCTTCCATTTCAATCGAGACGAATATGTGGGGAGTGAAGGATGAGAAATAAGCCTTAGAAAATGGGATTTCTAAGGTTAGAGGGACGAACAAACCATAGAGAGGAGAGGGAAATGGGGAGGTGGGGCCATCGATAAGCACGGAGAGAGAGAACACGACCGCAGAATTGAGGGTTGTCACGATCCGTCCTGCTAATCGGGATGTGCCGTGACAAAGATCTTACTTTACTTGTCTCCTCAAAATACACATGTAGCAAATCTCATCAAATACATCATCATTGTATTTAAAGTTTACTTTACAAAGAAGTGTCTTACACAAGTTCTATTACATCTCCTTAGAAAACAACAGACAATACAAGAGAAAAAACAAAACAAAAAAAACGAGACCACCTCCTGTTGGTGTATATACAATCCTTCCTCCTTCTGATCGTAATTCGACTAATTTGTGCATAATAATAATACGAGGGATGAGTCTAAACCCATTTATGAGCTTAGACCCTGTGAATGGATCTCAAGCTCTTCACATATATTAGTCAAATGTTGAAACTTGCATAGATGAATGCTTAAATAACTTGTAAAATATGAGCTTCAAAAAAATAAATAACTTGTAAAATAAATACGAATATCATACCAAAATCTTGAGCGGAATGCTTTCAAATAGCTTGAAAGGAACTTTATGATAATATCGAGATTCAAACATGCTACTTTGCAATCAAAAACTGAAATTACTTCAACTTTCTAAAAAGATGTAAACTAAATCATAATTATCACCATTAAGCTTTTTGCATCAATCACCACTGTGGCTAATTTACCGGGCTCATGAACGCTGAAAGAAAGCTAAGTCATACGCGCAGACGATCCCAAAGACCAAATATACCCAACATGCGGCCCAAAGCCTATATATATATAGAGAGAGAATGCGGACTCAAAATCCTCTTGATATCTTATCTAATGGTTTGCCATATCTAATGGTTGTTTCAAGGTCATATCTAAAGGCATCACCATATCTAATGGCTAGTTTATGACTTGTTAGCTACTGCGGTGCTTACTTTTGATTCTGATTCTTTTCTTGCCACTAATAATCTGTATTAGCTAACTCATGGTCAGAAAAGCTAATTCATGAATCGAAAATAAAATGGCATAGCATGCATATTCTTGCAACTGGAACCTATTAAGAGCTTGAAAACCGATACATATTGCATAGTAACTGTCCAAAACATATTTCTTTATATAAAGCTCAAATCTAAGTAGTGAGACTTATGTTTTGTGTTCCGAAAAGAATTATATTCTTGACAACGTGCTATAAAGATAAAACACTTCAAACGACGTTTGAAATTCTTTCTAAAAACCTGATTGCATATCTATTATATGGTACTTGCAATTCATACGTAAGAGCTTTAGAAAACACGATTGCATACTTGCTATGTAATACTTATCAAAACCACGCATAAAGGCTAAAGATTATTGCTTAAAGTAGCACTTGAGAATCCCTCACCTGATCGCAATCTAACTCGAGTCGGGATCACCGCCTTTAGTGAATACCTCCTATATCCGTCTCAGATTGAATTCTTACCGTTTAATAGCAGACAAAACTTTGTTATGGCTTCTATCGTGCTCCCGGTAACCGACTAAGCTTCGTCGCGACTTCTACTGTGCTCCTCCAACACCCTCTACGTCTCTCTGGCTCTGATATGGTGAGTGCGTGGTGTGGGGTCGAATGGGTAGGAATGAGGAGGTTCTGGGGTATATGTAGGTCTCCAACCCCCTTACATCTGTGATATGTGTCACCACTCAAAGGAGGATCTAAGACACATGTCACATCTTTTTTCTGTATAAAAACGCATGGCAATACTTGCCATCCATGTACCATGACACATGTCACCACTCAAAGGAGAATCTAAGACACATGTCACATCTCATTCCTGCATAAAAACATATGGCAATACTTGCCATCCATGTACCATGACACATAGCTCTCATGCATGATCCTTACTAGGACACATGTTATTTTTGAATGATACACATGGTACTCTTATGTGTTGACACATGTCCTATATGAATAACAACACGTGTCCCATGATTTGACCTCCATGAGTCCTACTTTTGCTAATGATGCTTATTTGTTGCTAATCACGGTGACTCAAATTCCTAAGTGGTACCTGGGATTTACTTAAATACCCAGGTTCTACGAAATCTTTTTTTTACTTAAAAACTATAGAGGTGT
Source organism: Ottelia alismoides (assembly GCA_037367405.1). Lineage (NCBI taxonomy): Eukaryota > Viridiplantae > Streptophyta > Magnoliopsida > Alismatales > Hydrocharitaceae > Ottelia > Ottelia alismoides. The sequence goes on from JAZKJV010007730.1 coordinate 181,272, forward strand.
CCCATGTTGAACACGCGACACCCCTGAAGTTTTTTTTACTCAAAAACTACAGGTGGTCGCATCTTTAATATGCGATATGTCAGATCTCACTGGATTTGTTCCAGGGTTTTTCTCGTATAGCGCATTTTGTACATGCGCTATATGAGAAAGTTCCTGAAACCGTTCCAGGGTTTTTCTCATATAGCACATGTTCGACATGCGTTATAAGAGAAAGCTCCTGGAACAAATCCAGGGTCTTTCTCATATAGCGCATGTTCGACATACGTTATATGAGGTTCTCCCTGGAACGAATTTCGAGAGTTTCTCATATATCGCATGTTGAAAATGCGATATATAAGTTATTTCCTGGAAATTGACAGGCCAGGTCTGGATATATGAGGTTTTGAAGCTCTTGATTTGGCTCTTAGTCTTATTATGACAAGAGACCAAATAAGAGCAAAGATGAACATCCTCTCATGCCAGACTGAGACCGTGCCTGTCAATTTATATGCTTGTTTCATGTCGATGAACACGCATTCAAAGATGTGTCCACAATCACAAATGTGGGCTATGGACACAAAGACATTTACAAAGGAAAAATATTTTGATCCAAAAAGACATTCCAAACATTTTACATATATAGAATTGTCCACTGATATACACTATATTTTCATATCACATTAACAACTACAAGGTTTACAACTCAACGCTTTTCCTCCGCTGGTATGTTATCGTTGAATCACGAGAATGGAAGGGTAACAGATGGTTCGCCTCGTCTATCATGTTGATTTGCGAGGGCCCAGCAACATGTTCGTCGAAGGTTGGTATCGGCGGCGGCGTGAGCGTGCAGTAAGTTGGTTGTGTTTCTCTGGCGTCCAATCCATGCCTCAACGGTGCCTGCGGCGTTGGCATGTCGTCACGTGGTCTCTCAGCAACAGGTGTGACGAAGTCTGTCCCCAATTCAGTTGGCGCAAGGTTCCAATCTTCCGCAGCGGCTTCTTCATAGTCCATGGGTTCCGCCACTTGTTCACGCGCCCTTCCCCGAACTCTTCCTCTTCCTCTTGCCCTTCCTCGCCTTGCCTCCGCCCGAGCCACATCAGCAAGGTCGTTATGTATTGTAACGGCATCTGCAAATTGAAACGCCAACCACTGCGCCATTTCCGCATTTGCATGTGTCGCAATCTCACGGTATTCCTCGTATCCAATATCGTATACACGGCTCCACTTGGCGAGCTGCATCCAAGAAATACATAGAGGTTAATTTCATCCAAGAAATATCTTAATGTAATTTACAACAAGGTTTGTCCGAGCACTTACGTTGCTTGCCATAGTTGCACCTAGTCGTCCAACAAATCTTCTAGTTATCGTCATATACCATTGCTCGTAGGCGGGCGTCGCGAATATCCCATTGGACCGATCGATATCAACCACTCTATCTTCTCGGTCATCACATTGGCTAATATACAACCAGTGTTTCGCCCTCCAGTCCACATGCACCTTCCCCCTCAAGTCGATTGCATGGAGGCTCTGATAGGTTAAACAAGGTTGTGGAATGTCCTGACGGTCGCCAAACTGTCTCAGGAATCGGTCGGGGAAGTAGTACTCCACAATGTGGAAGTATATCAACGGTACGCTCGATCTCCAAATGCGATCGCCTTCAAGACAGTTGGCAGGGAGACCTACGCGGATGTCCTCGGTATAAGGCGTCCACAATATCTGAATGGCAAAATTGTATTTATATCCGTAAATTTTTTGGTTGAAGTTGAAACAATTTATGAATGTAAAATTACATGCTCAGGTGTCTGCATGTCAAAAGCGTCCCGGTATGGTCTCACTACGTGTGTAGGCTGTCGACGATAGGCAAACGCCGTTGCCCAGCAGACTCCTAACGGGCACCCGTGCCATTCTCTGCCTTCCCTCACAACTGGAGCAATATGGGGGAAATGTTCCCATGTCCATAGCTGAAGGAGTATGACCGAACCTCTAATCTCTTCGGTCGCCATATCCGCTGCTAAACAAAGGTGTCTATATAGATATGCAAGTACTGCGGATCCCCAGCTTAATGTCCCAGAGTACTCGAAATCATGCAGATGTGGTAGTGCGATGAGTGAAACCAACGATCCTGACTTGTATGTGAATAATACTCCACCAAGCAACTGCAAGATGTAGGCTCGCACGTGTCTCTGTACGACCATCTCGTCTGCATCTTCTGGCAAGTCTGCAAAATTGGAAGTGGCCTAACACCCAACAATTCCTCGCAAGTATCCACCCATGTGGCTCCAGGTGTCATCTCCCCAGTAACCACAGGTCCATCAATTCGTAGCCCCATGATGAATGCGACGTCCTGCAAGGTGATGGACATCTCCCCACTAACCATGTGAAAAGTGTACGTCTCGGGCCTATATCGTTCAACCAACGACATCACCAAATGCCAATCTAGGGTAATGAACTCCAGCTCTGAAATGCATCCAAAGCCCGCTTGGGTTACATACGGTTGTAGTCGATCATCCAAAGGAATCCGACGTACATGTATCTCACGTCGTCGGCAACGCAACCATGATGATTCCTACAAGATAATTTAGATAAGGAAAACGATATGAAGAAAACAAATAATTAAAATTACTTACATCGTCCCGCCAGCGCAGATACGACGAGAACGATGTCGCTCCTGAAGATGCAAAACGGATGGGTCAAGTGGGCCTGGATCCATCTGCAATTATAAATATTCAATGTTTGAATGTACAATGTAAAAAACAAGAATATACGATAAGAGTAAATACGCCACCACAAAGAAAAATAAGAATATACGATGAAAAAAAAGCACACTTACTCGAAGAAGGACATTTGCATCTGTTGTGACCTACGCCACCACAATTACCACATTTATTCTTGTTCCTTACCGTCGTCGGCGCATTTGATGTAGATGCTTGAGAATCCCTTGCAATTTTATTGGGACATCCACGGTGTGTGTGACCCAATATCCCACAAAACGAACAAGTATTTTGGCGAATCGCATCTCTAACATCCATTTCATTATGAATTCTTGTAGTATGTGGTCGACCTTTGCCGCGCTTACGATTTGGGTCCGGACGTAATTCTGGATAATCCAAGGGAGCCCATGTTTCACGATCACCGATGGGGAAAAGTATCCCTCCATAAACTTTTAGCTGGTGCTGCCACGTGTACCACTCTCCAACATAGGAATCCACTTCTGCTCGGCGTTTTGAAATGACTGCAATGGCGTGGGAACATGGGATACGAAAAATTTGCCACTTATTACAAGTGCATTTCCTTTGGAGCAAATTTACCGCATACTATTTGCGACCGCGAACACCACTAGACGTCCGTCGAACACTGCTAGAGACCTCGAACAATATTTCCGGCTGTACTTGTATCTGAGTTACTGTGTGCCCATACGCGGCCGAACTCCAACGGTTCAACTCCGTGGATGCATAATGCGTTAATTTGCAGCCAGCAGCAATGGTTGTCCTTGCTTATTCAGCATGTTGGTTGAAGTATAACACACAATTATAAAAAGTCTCCTCGATTAACGCAGAGATTGGCACGCAACGGGCATCTTTAAGAACAGCATTGTAGCTTTCGCTCAAATTTATAGGCATAGCGGCTTTTATTCCAGCATTCCGATCAGAAATGATACATATTGGTCCATCTCGCATGCCGATTACCCTGATACGTACCAACCATAGAAACCACTTCCATGAAGGAGCGGATTCCTCGTCAACAATCCCGAATGCAAGTGGAACAATATGTTTATCCCCGTCAATCCCGCAAGCAATGAGCAATTTTTGTTAGTACTTCTCGTACAAATGTGTCCCATCAATACTAATCAGAGGGCGATAATATTTGAATGCCTCAATTGAAGGCCCCAATGCCAAAAAGCAACGTTCAAATCTAAGGCAAAGCGGTTTACGAGGATCAAGATGTTCGTTGTATTCAATATCAATTTCAGTCCCAGGAATAGCAGCCTTTATTGCATGCAATAGATAAGGCATTTCAGCATATGACTTCTTCCAGTCACCAAATACAATTCCGATGGCCTTCCTCCGAGCATCCCAAGTCCTTTTCTTTGTAACCCAGTAGTTGTACATCTCGTGGATGTGAGCTCTACAACTTGAAACACGAACATTAGGGTTATCTCTAACAAGAGTTAGCAACGATATGGACATGAATTTGTAGTACAACTGAGGGTGATCCTGATTAACTATTGGGTTTATACAAGTGTGTGCCCCAACAACCTTGGAGATCACCCACAATCCATCAAATTTTCTAAAATGTCGTCGTAAATACCAAACACAGCCATTCAATCTCTACGTGCAAAACGCCGACCATATCAAGCTGGTGGATTCCTTGACAATGAAGTCATAGTGTGCCAGAATGTGGTACTCCTTGACAGTGTAAATCAAATCTTCCCTACATTTGAAGGTTCTACCCTTGCGTATTTCGTCAACGACACCATCAAGTCGAGACTTCTCTCGAATGTCGTCTTCATATGTTGAACGAGTATTTGATCCTCTAACCCCAAAAAAGGGTTACGGGGAACGATAGTCTCCGTGCTTTGTTCATCAGCTGGGATCTCCTCGTCTACCGCATCATCGTCGACATCTTCGCTACCATCTTCCAGGTCATCATCGGTTCCCCAAGGGATGGAATCATCCAAAGCATGATTAACCTCTCGCAGCAACGAGTCACTCATGCCTAATTCCTGTTCCATGCAGGGTTGCGTTATAGGCGCATCAGCGTCAAAGTAGGGTTCCATGCTAGGGACAACTGTTGGTTGTATGCTTGGGAAGAATATTGGTTGTGTGCTACGGACAACTGTTGGTTGTGTACTAGGGACAACAGACGGTCCTTTGTTAGTCACAACATTGGGGATTTCGCTCACAGATACATCTTCAACAATAATGTCAGTAGGCATCGATTTCCCAATGGTCCGAGCATATACAAGAACTGCCTGCACATCATCAGCATCGACAATAGATGAAAATGATGGTTCTTCCCCTGGACCTCGAGGGATGTAATGTAAAAATCAGATTTTTTGACTGTTGGCATCCAGGTTGAACTAACGGTAAACCAAGTTCAACATCTCATCGAACGTCATATTAGGCATTAACACAAACCCCCGTACGTTGGTCGTCGACCCACCAATGAGTGTACCCCTCAAATGAAACATACAATACAACGGCTCCATTCCGACCTAATACGTGACACAACGTACAAGTAAACAAAATACATTCATAAAATGAAGAATAATATGCATATTATATAAACAATCATCTCAAGAAAAAATTTACCAAGTCTCAATATATGCAACAACGGCTTAGCCCTAATGGGAGCCGGTGGCGGCTAGGACGGTGCCGACCAAGGAAGCTACGGAAAAGGAGTGTTCCGTGGGGCTAAGAGTGATCAAAATGGACGTTTGTGAGAGAGGGGGAGGTCAAAATCGTGGGGTGGCGCAGTAGGCTTGGTCGCGGGCGGCAGGTACGGACGGTGGCTAGGAGAGGCTCGCGTGGGGGAAATGGGGAATTCTGATATGCGTGTATCTTATTAAGGCCTTATATCGCATATTCAATATGCGTTTTATATATCGCATATTAAAGATGCGATACACCTGTAGTTTCTGAGTAAAAAAAAACTTCAGGGGTGTCGCATGTTCAACATGCGATACCTCTTTAGTTTTTAAGTAAAAAAAGATTTCGTAGAACTTGGGTATTTAAGTAAATCCCAGGTACTACTTAGGAATTTGCTCAATCACGGTTAATTGTGCTAATCACGCTTAATTAGTCTTACTATCATGATTATCGTATAATAAGCACAAATCTGTAACGTTTCGGGCCCTAGACCGGTCCTCTTGGTCCATTATTAGGGATTATTGGCTCGTTCAACATGTTGGGCTTGGGGCCAACTGGAGCACTCAATTACAACCCAAAATTCTCAAGCCTTGGTTAACTATTAGTAGCTTCTACTACTTATAAGCTACTACCACACTTCCAAATTACTAGATGTGGTACTATATTTGGCATGCTACAAAATCAAAGAGAACTTTTTAAATTCATAACAATTCAAGATGTTCTCTGATTTACACGAAACAAGTTTCATTGTAATCGTTTCATCGAGGAGAATCTATTGACTGTGTCAAACGTAATGGATGAATACTATCAATCCAATATTTCTTTAAAATAATAATGCGTACATTCAAAACATAGTATATATAATGATAGTCTACAAAATTCACAAATTGCTTAAAATGTACGTTACAATTTATCCCCTACTTGAAACAAATTTCGTCCTCGAAATTTAAATTTACATACCTGGCATCTTTATTCTTTGATAGCTTTTCCACTCATTCAAGTAAAAAATAAATGTAGGTATTGGGATGCATTTCATCCTCTCTTTCCCATGTGGCTTCTTCTACAGTATGACTTTTCCATAAGACTTTCACTAAAGGGATCTTCTTTGTTCACATTTCTTGGACTTTGGAATCCAGAATTTGTACATGGGTTTCTTCAGAGGAAAGGTCATCCTTCAATTGTACTCCTTGAGGTTGAATAACATAAGATGAATCCAGAATGTATTTTCTTAGGGTAGAAACATGAAAAACATTGTGTATCCTTGCCAGTTCATGTGGTAGCCGTAGACGACAAGGACCAATGTATCTTGGATCTAATTTTCCCCGTTCTACGAATCTGATCAAACCCTTCCATTGAGATACTCGTAGGAACACTTGCTCTCCTACTTGAAACTCAAGATCTCTCGTTCTCTTATCGGCATAACTCTTCTATCTTGTGCGACCTTCAAATGTCTCCTTATCTCCTCAACTTTTTCGATTGAATTTTGTATCAATTCTGGTGCAACTTACGTTTGCCAATTTAATTCCAACAAACGGGAGTTATGTATGCTCGACCACATAGTGCTTCGTATGAAGCCATTCCAAGACAAGCTTGAAAGCTATTATTATATTCAAATTCTATGAGTGATAGATGTGCATCCTAACTGTCCTTGAAACCTAACACATATGCATGCAACATGTCTTTTAAGGCTTGAATAGCACGTTCTTGTTGACCATCTGTTTCTGGGTGAAAGGTCGTACTGAATGCTAATTTCGTACCCGTTGCTTTGTGAAAACTTGGCCAAAACCTAGACGTAAAGCAGGGATCTCTATCAGATACAATAGATACCGGTGCTCCATGCAATCTCACTATTTTATCCACAAATATCTTGCCCAAGAGATCCAATGTATACGTCATGTGGTCTGTTGTGAAGTGATATGCCTTGGTCAATCTATCAACAATGACCCAAATGGCATCATGACCTCGACGAGTCATAGGTAATCTAGTAACAAAGTCCATAGTAACTGTTGGAGCATTAGTTGTATGCACCTATTGAGTTGTAGCAGGGTAAATGGATCCTGGAGAAGATCCATTTACCCCATCCAGTGTTTAGTCCCATACCGCCTGTGGATGGGACTTGGAGGCTCTGGAGAGGCTATATAAAGAGCCCCAGACCTCCTGTACTCATTGAGAAATTCAATAGAATATCCGCCCCCTATGAGGGCTTCTCCCGTGGTTTCATCCCGCTCCTCACGGAGTAGGGTTCCACGTAAAAATCTTTGTATTCTTCGTGATTATTCTTCTTTATTCTGTTATTCCGCTTCCGCTTTCTATTTTATAACATGGTATCAGAGCAGGTTCGATTCTCGAGGAGTTTATGATATTTTATTTTTTGTTCGAGATTCGAGATTCAGATCTACGGTTTCTATGGAAACCCTATTTTTGTTGTTGAAGATTATTTTGAAGATTCATCAGAAAATCAGTTCTTAGTTATTGCCGGAGATTCATTCTTGAAGATTTTTCTTTGCAATTGTTCGAGATCTGCGTACAAGACTCTATTGCTCAAAGTTCCAGGCCACGAGCATGCCTTCCAGGCATTCTCTCGTGTTAGATCTCGGCGCGCACAACGGCCATCCCAATCTTCTCTCCAGCGCGTCGCAGTCCCAAATCTTGGGGTTTCGAACCCTACACGAGGCGTGCATCTCCTTCTGGCGCGCGTGCCCTAATTCTAGGGTTTCTCCAGCAACTTGAGGTCGTCCTGGCGTTCAACCCAGCAGCAGGCGGAGCCCCCATGCCCCTGTCGCGCTCATCGACAACCAGACGGTGAAGGGGCCCCCAGGCGCGCGTGCTCAGGCATCGCGCGCAACCCACCTTTCCAAGTCCTGCAGGCGGTGATTCCTCAGATCCTGGCGCACTGAGCCCCAACGCGATCCCCCCCCAGCACGAGACCATCATCCTCCCTCGAGCAGGCGCACTGCTCACGCGCACTAGGCAGAGCCCCGCGATCCCCGCGATGAAGACCCCCGATGGCATCTCCAACCGGCGACGGCGACGCGCGTCCTCCTGTCTTCGCGCTGTGTGATGCGCCTCTCCCATCTCCGGGCGGCACGAGCGGCGAGCCCTCTCCACCTCAGGCGCCTTCCCCTCTCGGACCTCGCGCAGGCGGCGCGAGGTTAGATCTCAGATGGCGGCTCCTCCGTGAATCGCTCCTCCGTGCCAGGAGCCCTCAACGCTCTCCTTTCTCCATCGCCCATCAGGGGGTGGCAATGCTTCGACTAGATGGGTTCCTGCAAGAGGGAACCCTAGCGGCGCTCGTTTCCTTCAGACTGAGCGGGTCCTATGGCCCTTTATAAAAAAAAAATGTTCTGTGTAAGGCTGAGATTGGGCCCAAAAGAAAAAAAAAGGGTTGGGGGGCCTCAATCAGATTAAAAAAAATGAGAGAGGTAGAGATTCGAGTTTGCTAAAAAAATGGATCATTATTTGGGAAAAAATTTGAAAAGGCGCGTACATTTGAAAAAGCCGTACGCAAGTATTTTGAAAAAAAAGAGTCGCGTACAAATAAAAGTCGTACGCATTTTTCAAAAAAAAGTGGGAAAAGCCGGAAAAAAAATGTCAATGGCTTTAAAAAAATGTGTTTAAAAAAAAATTTGCAACGGCTTTAAAAAAAGTGACGGCTTTAAAAAAATGAAAAGCCGCAAGTATGTTTTGTTTTCCCCTTCTATCTTGTCTTCTCCCAACTTTGTCGATGTTCATTTTCCGACAAGTATGGGAGAAAGGGGGAGTATATGTAGAGTCACAGGTCTGTTCATGATCCAGATTCCAGATTCAGATGTCAGTCTCCAGACCAGCCAGTTGATCAGACTCTACAGTTGTTCAGACTCGACGATCATTGTTTCCGAGTCTCCAGTTTCAGACACGCACGAGTGTGCGGTCATTGTCAGATGAGCATAAGTTGCCATCTTTTGTTTCGCGGTCCCCATCATTCTTCTAGTTGTCAGGCCAGAGTTTTCATGTGAGCCATAGGGACTCCAGAGCAGAGGACCATTACCTTGAGGGCAAGGGTTTTCATTAGGTATCATAGGTACACCAGAGCAGTGCACCATTCTCTGAGCCAGATGGGAGAGACCCAGTTCTCCGACGAGGAGACTTCAGGCGCAGTTTCAGACTCGATGGTCAGATTCCGAGTCTTTAGTTGACTCACACTCCAGCCCGTTCGTCCTCCTCACCTGCACGGCATGAGAAGCAACGTCCTCGACTGCAGCATGTGCGCGTTGGGTTGATATTGTCCGTAGTGTCCTGTAGCGTTGAGTTGAGTATCTTTCTGTTTGCTTGAATCTACGGATATACCTCTCCTAAAATGACATGCCCAAGGAATGCAACCTTTGTTAACCAAAACTCACATTTATCAAACTTTGCGAATAATTGTCGATCCTTCAAAGTTTGCAGTACAACTCTCAAATGTTCTTTATGCTCATTCTCTGACCAAGAGTATACTAGAATATCATCGATAAACACAATCACAAATTCGTTTAGGAAAGGACGAAATACCCGATTCATCAAATACATAAAAGCGATAAGGGCATTTGTTAATCCGAAAGGCATCACCAAGAATTCATAATGCCCATATCGAGTTTGGAATGCAATTTTAGGGACATCTTCAGCTCTAATATTCAACTGGAGATAGCATGATCTCAAATCAATCTAGGAGAATACAAAGGCCCCTTGCAATTGGTTAGATAAATCATCTATTCGAGGAAGAGGATAGTTATTACGTATTGTCACCCGATTAAACCTTCGATAATCAATACAAAGCCACAAAGACCCATCTTTCTTCTTGACAAAAAGAACGGGAGCTCCTCAAGGAGAAATACTAGACTGAATAAACCACATATCTATCAATTCTTGCAACTGAATCGTGAGCTCCCTAAGCTCAGTTGGAGCCATCTGTTACAGTGCTAACGCAATAGGAGTGGTCCAGTTACTAGATCAATAGGAAATTCAATCTCTCAATCTGGTGGAAGTCCAGGTAGCTCCTTCGAAATTGCTCAGAAAATTCTTTCACTATAGGGATATTCTCTATACTAACCATTTCTGCTTTTGTATTATATGCAATTGTAACAAAAGATAAACATCCCTTTCCAAGAAATTTCTGTGTTAGCATGCTAGAAATGACCTGGGTCAGGTATACTCTCCTCTCCCTATAGAATACAAACTCAATATCATTGGGTCTTCGGAAGATGACTTCCTTCTTATAAGAATCTATTAGGGCATGATAAGTAGTTAAACAGTCCATTCCTATAATTGCATCAAATTATTTGATATCCATAGGTATTAGATTCACAAAAGTTTGGCATCCTCCTATCCCTACTATGCAATCTTTAAAGACATTACAGATAATTTCATGTGCCCCTTTTGGTAAGGAGATGGACAAGGCATGCTCAAGAGTACCCATTTCTATGTCAGCATGTGTAGAAAATTGTCTAAATATATAAGAATAGCTAGCTCCAAAATCAACAAGTGTATGAACATTTTAACTAAAAATGGCAGTGGAACCTGAATCTACATCATCAACAACAACAGCTTCTTGTAAAGTCGTGTCAAAGGCTTTCCCTGCATTTTGTTTCTTCTTGTTTCGCATTCCTTGAATATTGTTTCTTTTATCTACATCCATACATGTGTTTTTATGAGACACAACTTTGCCCGGAATATTATCCAGACCTGGACCTCGTGTATTTCCACGATTTGAATTCTAATAAAGGCAATTTCTTAGCAAATGGCATGTTTGGCTACAATTATAGCATCAAGAAGTCCCTCCGCAGTATTCTCCTTGATGATGTTTACCACAAGCGTTACACTGTGGAAAAAAAGGTGATAAGTTTTTAGAAGTCCCTGCAGCAAATCCCCCAGCATTGTATTGTTCGTATATTTAAGCAAAAAAATTATACTGCCTTGAATTTTCAAAAGTACTCGTGATTTTATTCTCTGGACCTCTCCACTGTGGTCTGTCTCCAAATCTCTTCTTGCCTTGATCATCGCATCTTCTCTTTCCTTGTACTACCTGTTCGGCTCTACGACCGCTTCCACCATGATGCAGCGTGGAATCCAGATATAGGACTGCATTTATTAATTATGTCGTCGCATTTTTCTTGTCGTTGCGTTTTTTTATTTAAATAAAGACATCGCGTGTGATCTCAATTAGCTTTATTATGAATTTCAAATTAGGTAGTTAGTCGGTTAATTAGTTAGAGTCTATTTAGGATGATTAGTTGTCAATTTGAATTTAATTCCTATTTTTGTAATTTCATCCCTCCTACATAAAGGGGTGAGGGTCCATTGTTTTAGACAGTTCAGTATGTTATAAAATTGAGAATTATTCTCTTATCTTCTCTCTTTTTCTCCCCCGCGTGGTGTGCACGTGTTCTTCTCCAAACCCTGCGTATTCCCGACGAGTTTCTTCTTCTCAACCCCTCCAATTTATTCTCCACCGAAATCCACCAACAATTTTTTCTTGTCATCGCGCGTTTTAGATTTGCATCAATTGGTATCAGAGCATGGCATCTAGGTCATCCTCATGAACTGGCGATCCCTCTCGTCATTCACGCAGAAAATCCAACGGATCTCGCCCCAACGACCGTGCATGGCGTGCTGAGGTTAGACAAACACTATCGAATATGCTCCAAATTCTTTCACAGAATCGAGAATCACGGACGCGACAAGTACAAGGACTCATAGCCAAGAGAGACGATGAAACTTTCGTCCAACTTCCTGATGAAGAAAGCCAAGGAAACGGCACCGTCAACGACGACTCGCTCGCTGTCCAAGTAGATTCTGACTCGCAGAAGCCGCAAGAATTGATTGACAGGCCATCTGCGACCTTCGCACCACCCTCCCCTGCCCCACCCCTGTCGCCAACCCATTCCCCTGCCTTCCCCCCTACCCCGGCAGCACAAGCCTCAACCCCAGCCTCTCCAGCCACCACCCGCGCACCTCCGACGGGTCCCCTTCCCCCACCAGCCTCCTCGCGGGACCCCCCACCAATCTCGCGCTCCCAGAAAAATCCCTGGCCGCCGCACCCTGTCCCGGTGCTCTCACCAACCCGATAGACCTTCCAGCCCCGTCGCCCCACCCAGCCATGCCCCCAACCCCGTCGACGCCTACCCTCCGCCATCCAAACCCCTCTCCTCTGTCCCCGCACAACGGCGCCCCTCCCTCGCGCACCCGCCTCGCCCCCCCTGCGGTCACTCGGCCGCCTCTCCAGTCCCCACAACCCCTATCCTCCTCGCGGCCTTTCCCCCTCCCTTCCTCCTCTCTTCTGCGCCTACCCTCGCGCTACCACCCCCCCACCCAGCGTGTTTCATCTCGCTGCATCCCCCCCGCATCCACATACCCCCTTCCATTCCCTTCCCGTCCCACCACCTTGCCCGCCTCTAGATACCCTCCCCGCGCCGCATCTCTCCATACCCGTTCACTCACCCCGCCATCTCTGTCCCGCCGCCAACCCCGCTTCCCATACCTGATTCTCCCGCCGCCAGACACTCCAACCGTCCACCGCCCATCTCACCATCCTTGCGAGTCACGCGAAACTCCAGGGAACGAAATCGCGGGCGCCGCCTCCCCTGTCCGTGTAGTGCGCGCGTGAAGAACGGGAAAGCCGTAACGAGAGGGCCGATGACTAAGAGGTGTGAATCCCGTGACATGTGGGATTGGGAACCACTTTGGGAAAATTACACAAAACTCCCCCATGCAAAAGTTTTTACTCAAAAGGGAACGACAAGAACTCCTCTTACGAAACTTGCTTAGATAAAGGGGCGCGAAAATTGCGCCCAAACCCCCTGCTGCGAAAAAAATTTTAAAAGAAGTCCTTATCCTATTAGGACTAGGACCTTGGGTTTCATCTATATAAAGACCCCATGGTTTCCTTCATTGGCCACATCTCCTCCTCTCCTTCATTGTGCCATTGCTTTGCTATGGATCCTCCAAAAGCCATGTTGTTCATGCCCCACCAGTTTTTCAATCATCATGAGGAGACAAGATTCATGAAGACGCCGCCATTTGCGCCACATATGTTCTTCCACTACGAAGGCCACGTCACCAACACCCGTGTCGCGTGCGTGTGGATACCGCCTTTCGCTCCACTCCAATTCTTCCAGGGGATGACTGAGAACGCGGATTCAACCTCCAAGCCTGCAGATCCAGCAATTCGTCGGGAGACGAATTTTTAAAGCGGAGGAGAGTTGATGCAGCGTGGAATCCAAATATAGGGCTGCATTTATTAATTATGTCGTCACATTTTTCTTGTCGTCGCGTTTTTTTAATTTAAATAAAGAGATTGCGTGTGATCTCTATTAGCTTTATTATGAATTTCAAATTAGGTAGTTAGTCGGTTAATTAGTTAGAGTCTATTTAGGATGATTAGTTGTCAATTTGAATTTAATTCCTATTTTTGTAATCTCATCCCTCCTATATAAAGGGATGAGGGTCCATTGTTTTAGACAGTTCAGTATCTTATAAAATTGAGAATTATTCTCTATCTCCTCTCTCTTTCTCTCCCACGTGGTTTGCACGTGTTCTTCTTCTCCAAACCCCTCGTATTCCCGACGAGTTTCTTCTTCTCAACCCCTCTAATTTATTCTACACTGAAATCCACCAACAAAAATTTTTTCTTGTCATCGCACGTTTTAGATTTGCATCACACCAACTTGCCATAGTCAGTATAGCCATAGGATGAAACTATTGACTTAATATCAACATGAAGTCCATCCTTAAAGTGTATGCAGTTCTCATCTTTGCGCAACAGGCGTGTTCTTCTTCTCAACCCCTCTACTTTCTCCACCAAAAATTCCACCGTTCATATATTACAAATTTTATCGTCGACACCAAATCTAATTTGCATCATTTGGTATCAGAGCATGGCCTACAGATCGTCCCCGCGATCTAACGATCCGTCCAGACGCCCGCACCGACATCGTTCATCCGAACAAAAAAGACGGGCCATCTTTGACCTCGACTTCTACAACAAGGAGACGGAGCGCATGTTACGTGAATTCCAAACCACATTCCACACCCAGCATCGCGAGCTTATGGCTACCCTCGAGGCCCTACGTACTGCCCAATCAATGCCTCCAATCCACGACGCCATTGACACGAGTTTTGCCGAAGAAAGCCCCGCCGTGAACGAAGACTCGACCATTGTCCAGGCCGTTTTTGAAGAAAAAAAGGGTGATCCGAGCACTGTCCAGGTAATTTCAGACTCACAAAATTCCCCGAACCCGACCCACACCCCATCCGCCCTTGCGCGGACCCCACCCACCACCCTCACCGTACCTACAGCCCCGGTCATACCACCAGCACTGCCGGCGTCCCCCGCTGCCCCACCACCACCTCCGCCCCCTCCCATGCCCTCGGGCCCCTTCCCGCAACCCCGGCGGCCCCAACCCAGCCCCCAGCCTCGCTGGTGCCTTCCCCTACCCTGCAAATCCTGCGGCCCAAAACCCAACACCCTGGGCCCTCCCTCCCCTCCCTGCGCAAGTCAGCCCGCAACCCTCCTGCGCGCCACCGGCCTCCCCTCCCCTGCTACCCTCCCTACCTCCGCTACTTCGTCTAGTCCTCGCGGCCGTCGTCCCCACCCCAACAGCCCCGCCAACACCTGTGACCCCGGCTACGCGCTAGCCCCGCCCTCACCCTCCCAGGTCCGACTCGCCCCGCCGCCTTCTTCCTCCCCCGCGTCTTCTCGATTCCACCCCTTTTCCT
This sequence comes from Ottelia alismoides, assembly GCA_037367405.1. Classification (NCBI taxonomy): domain Eukaryota; kingdom Viridiplantae; phylum Streptophyta; class Magnoliopsida; order Alismatales; family Hydrocharitaceae; genus Ottelia; species Ottelia alismoides. Next base: position 196,349 of record JAZKJV010007730.1, read on the forward strand.
TGCGTGCCTCTCTTCCTTCCCCAAATCCACCACCGCTTCCCCTCTTCCCACGCCGCCCGCCAACTCTTCACCCCCCTTCTTCTCCCCTCGGCTCGCGCACCCTCAAGCCTTGACCCCTGTACACCCCACTGCGCCGCCCTCCACACCCGATTCCCTCACCTCGCCCCTCCCAGGTTCCCCCCCTCCCGCGCGTTGCTCGCGCAACCCAGCCCCCCCCCCCATCGCCACTAACCTCTTGCCGACCCCCCCTCTCATCGCCATTGCCGAGGCCGTCTTCCTTCCCGTGCGCCATGTCCTTCCTATGCGGCCACCCCCGCAAGAGCGCCTCCCCCGCCTGCGTTATAGGCGCAACAAGATCGGGCGAACCCTAACAAGGGGGCTGCTGGTTACGGGATTTGAGTCCCACGACATGTGGGGTTGGAGATTAATTGGGGAAAAATTGCAAAAGTGATAGGAAATTAAGGAAGAATGAAGGGGTGCGAAAATTAAAGAGATGCCCTCCAATTGGAAAGAACTACAAACATAATGTTGAAAAGGATCTAATTGCAGGCTACAATTTCAAAGACGATTTCTCCAACGACGCATCTAGATCAAGCAATTCGTCGGGAGACGAATTTTTAAAAGCGGAGGAGAGTTGATGCAGCGTGGACTCGAATTATAGGGACCGTCTATTTATTTAAATTATAGCCGTCAATTTTATTTACGTTTATTTAAGTTGTTGAATTTTTAATTAAAATAAATGGGATCGCCTGTGATCTCAATTAGTGGTCGATTTGAATTTCAAATTTGTCGGTTAATTAGTTAGAGTCTAATTAAGATAATTAGTTGTCAATTTAAATTAGATTTCTATTTTTGTAATATCATCCCTCCTATATAAAGGGATGAGGGTCCAATGTTTTTAGTGTTATCAAATTGAGATTTATTCTCTCTCTTTATCTCTCTCTCTCATCGTGGTCTACGCGTTCTTTCTCCTTCAACCTCGCGCAACAGGCGTGTTCTTCTTCTCAACCCCTCTACTTTCTCCACCGAAATTCCACCGTTCATTTATTACAAATTTTATCGTCGACGCCAAATCCAATTTGCATCAGAGAAGAACTGATAAAGCACGAAGTCAACACATATTCAAATACATAAATATATATACCAATTGGTCAAAGGATGAGTATACATGTTCTTTTCACACCAAACATAGAACAATCATTCATACCATTTATATTCACTCCTTTGTAAAAAAAGATATTACATCTAGCTGGAGAAGTGGAAACTGAGAACGAAAAAAGGTATGAAATCTTAAGAAAAGGGCAGTCGTAGCGACAATTGCACTAGCTGATGTTTACGTGGTGATACTTTTTGGAGTACAAATTAGATATTCCACGAAAAAATACCTTCTTCTGGGATTGATAGTGTGCCCTAAGCAGGGGGTTTGAACAATAATTGCAACAATACTCTGGCAGCTTCTTCCTGATCCTGCTATCCAAATCAGGTGATTCCAAATCAGAACCGACCCTCGCTGACATGCGCAGTGATGAAATGTTTTCTGGTATGTAGCGACTCCTCGGTCTGTCAAACTGAAACTGCACTAAGCAATCTATAAATTTTAGTGGTTCTGTCACAACTTGAAGCCCTCCATTATCAGCCTCTTCGAAGATAAGAGGGCTACTTGCAGACGGGACAGGATAGCTATAACCATGTTCCTAAGCGTCAATTACCTCTCCGGAGCATAGTTTTTCGACTTTCCTGAAAAAAAGTGTGGCACAATGATGCAAAATGGAATTCGGCGCGGCGCGAGAAATAGATTTGATGGTGGATTTTCGATGGTAGAATAAAATAGAGGGGTTGAGAAGAAGAAACTGGAAGGGTTGAGAAGAGAAGACACGCCAGATGCGCGGGGTTAGAGAAGAAGAAACGCGTAGACCGCGAGGGGAAGAGAGAAGAGACTCGTCGGGAATACGAGGGGTTTGGGAGAAGAACACGTGTAGATCACGCGGGGAGAAGGAGAGAGAGGGGAGAGGAGAGAGAGAGATAAATCTCTATTTTATCACATCTTGAACTGACTAAAACATTGGACCCTCATCCCTTTATATAGGAGGGATGACATTACATGAATAGAAATTAGATTAAACCGACAACCAATTATCCTAAACTGACTCTAACTAATTAACCGACTAACTACCAAATTTGAAATTCAAATTAAGACTAACTGAGATCACACGCGATCTCTTTATTTAAAATTGCGACAACTTAAAAAACGTAAATAAAATTAACGGCCACAATTTAAATAATTAGACGGCCCTACATGTCGAGTCCACGGTGCATCAACTCTCCTCCGCTTTTAAAAATTCGTCTCCGGACGAATTGCTTGAACCTTAAGGCTTGACATAAGGCGCTTCATGAACTTGTGTCGACGTGCGCGTGAACGCGAATCATGAGATATGCAACTCAAACCATATTGCATCTTCCAATGCGCGACGGGATCGTCGAATCGTAGGGACGATTCGGTTGCCAGGCTCTGATACCAATTGATGCAAAATGGAATTCGACGCGGCGCGAGAAATAGATTTGACGGTGGATTTTCGATGGTAGAAGAAAATAGAGGGGTTGAGAAGAAAAAACTGGAAGGGTTGAGAAGAGAAGACACGCCGGATGCGCGGGGTTAGAGAAGAAGAAACGTGTAGACCGCGAGGGGAAGAGAGAAGAGACTCGTCGGGAATACGAGGGGTTTGGGAGAAGAACACATGTAGATCACGCGGGGAGAAGGAGAGAGAGGGGAGAGGAGAGAGAGATAAATCTCTATTTTATCACATCTTGAACTGACCTAAACATTGGACCCTCATCCCTTTATATAGGAGGGATGACATTACATGAATAGAAAATAATTTAAACCGACAACCAATTATCCTAAACTGACTCTAACTAATTAACCGACTAACTACCAAATTTGAAATTCAAATTAAGACTAATTGAGATCACACGCGATCTCTTTATTTAAAATTGCGACAACTTAAAAAATGTAAATAAAATTAACGGCTACAATTTAAATAATTAGATGGCCCTACATGTCGAGTCCACGCTGCATTACACAACCTGCCTTTCCAACCTGTGAACTGTACTTGGATGGAACCAATCTGTGCAGAAGAGGAGAAAAAATCAAACTCGAATTAAAGATGATACCAAGCAGCACCATCGCCTAATAAACAGTAATGCTTGGGAAGCAGCAAACTAGAATCCATGGGTGCAACAAGAACCCGGTCGGTCGCAAACTGCTTGATAACACCATTCCCTTCCAAGAGAGGCGGTGGGCACACGTACGCTGACGGCCTCTCCTCGTCAGCAAAGCAATTCAAGGCCGGGTGGTCGGGGAGCACGACAGACAGATACTAGAGCTGTCCATGCGAGATGTTCTCGATGTTAGGCCTCGGTCGCCCATCTGCTGGGTACATCTCTGCAGCTACGACTGCAAGAACTGACTGATGAGGACGGTTGACGGAGCGCCGCACCACCGACAGGAAGTTGGATATCTTATGACCGCCGTCCGAAAGAACCTCCGTCTCACGGATGACGAGGACGGGGTCGGCCTGGAGATTAACAGAAGGGGCCTCGTGCTCGTCCTCTTATGCGTTGGCGTCCTCGTCTTCGCCCTCTTCGTCGTCTTCACCCTCGTGACTCTTATGCTTATATTGAAGGAGTTATTGCTGACGTTGCTCTCGCGTTTCCGCTTCTTCCACTTCAATCGGGAGGAATCTGCGGGGAGTGAAGTATGAGAAATAAGCCTTAGAAAATGGGATTTCTAGGGTTAGAAGGTCGAACAAACCTAAGAGGAGAGAGGGAGATGGGGGAGGCGGGGGCCATCGATAAGCGCGGGGTGAGAGAACACGACTGCAGAATTGAGGGTGGCGCTGGACGGGCAAGAAATTTTTTGTTTCCTGTAATTTTCTTGCCTCCTGCGCGCGTTGATGCAGGCTCCAGCAGGACATCCGGGAAAAGGAGGATGAAAACGATTTGCGTGTATTCGTGTTAATTTTAATGGTTTTTATCAAATGTATCTTTATGAGATATTACAATATCAATCAATTCATTTATCTTTCGAGTTAGTTGCCATTCATCATCATCTCAAACGAAAGTTACATTGGAGAAGGGGGGGTTAGATAAAAAAATAAGGGTAGAAATGTCTTCCTTCTCTTTATTAAACTTGTAAGTCCTTCCTGACACATTAATGCAATATAAGTTATTATTTTATCATGTTCATCTGAAACGAATTGAATAAATAGATATGAATGCACTTTACTGTTGATGTCTCTAGCTATAACTAGGGTTATGGATCATGATCGTATTGAATATATATACAGTTGGGAGGTGGCATTTTTATCTGTTGATTGATTTCCGACCGGCTTCTTCATGCAGTTCGTTTGCATATGAATAGATATTCGAAAGTGTTGCAATAATCAAGTCAAAGAATAAACTTGATGATGTCAAGATAAAATAAGAACTAAATCGTAATTGTCACGATCAGGCACACATCCTTTGACCTAAGACAGATATACATCTATACGCCTGACAATTCATATTTACAGACCAATAGGTTGGTGACTTTACCAAAGTCCATATATTGGCATGCAAGGTAGGAAATATTGATATCGATATCGTATGTCTCCGTCCGAAAAAGGATATATCAGGGTAGGTCGTCGACATTTCGACGATGTCGATGAAAATGATGGGAATGACTCAATTTTTTACCTTTTTCCAGAAATTAAGACCATCTAAGATATCAAAACGATAAATAAACTACAAATATCGCACATATCGCACATGTCAGACATTTATACCTCATATATCGCACATATCAGTCATGTCGAAGATATCACTATTGATGTTGATTGATGACTTGTTGATATTGGAAATGTATTTAATCCAACTTCTTATAACATTAAATAACTTACAAAATATACTCTTATATGACACATATAGATCGTCGATGACCCTTATATCGCATATATCGATCATATCAAATATATGTTTGTTAATGTTAATTGTTGATTAATAAACATTGGAATTAGAATCAAAGTAGCTAAGTTAAGCACATTTAGAACACCTATTTTGTTCGTGGAAGACAATGAATGGCATTGAGATGAGTCATCTGATTCAAAAACTGTACATAATGATTAATGAGACAATTTTTCTTCGGTATAAAGATTTATTTATTCACAAAAAAAAATAAAAATTAATACAAATTTGTAAAAGAGAATACCTAGTCATGAGGGGTCTAGAACCAAGAGTTCCATCAAGGGTAAGTGTGGCGACCGTCTCCCTAAGATCCCCGTACTCGGCAACCCAATTCCGTGTACATACATTTTATATTCAAAATACACAATAATATAAAGTATGAGGAAATAGCATGAAAGGTTGTAATAAAATTCTTTCTTTCCATTCACTTCATAACACATCCATCATTCCATTTCATCTCCATCCTCACATCGATAAATATACATGTATGCATCAAAAAGTGTGCCCATGCATACATCATACTACACATGTATCCCAAAATGTTACAAGCAAACGTAAAGTAGTAAAGGATACACACAAGTATTGTACCACAAAAAGGAAAGCCGTGTAGCTGCACAAAGAGAAGTAGCTCCAAGTAAACAAATGTCGCTCACTGTTGTGGTACGGTGACTCATCGGTGTGCCAAGCAACACGTCCCCCAACCATGGCAACTACATAGGAGCGGTTGGGATCACGACTCTCTAGGCTTATACCCGGGGGCCCATGTTCCTCACTTGGCGGCACTACTCCACTACCCACATGCCACTCTCAACTAGCATCTTTGCACAAAAAGCATATAACCACATTTACTTTTCAGCAAAGCATCTATACTAATGTGAATTAAGCAATACGACTAATACATTGCTACATTTAAGAAGGATATGATTAAAATATGTGCACAGGTTATCATATTCTTTTACTCTACCTTCTATTATTTAACATGTTTAAGTTGGCTGCTACTTCATAAAATTATATGAAATATATTCACTTCTTGAATAACCTAGCAGCATTCAATCTCGTTGATAAGAAAATTGTATATGTTCTATTTTATCCAATCAGAATGATATTAACATTCTACCAACGCAATGCATGGGCATATGATTGAGACATTAATTCACATATTATTTACATTTAGGAGGGTATTCAACCAAACGCTAAGACAATTTGGACAAATGCATACTTCAATGCAAAAGAATCTGCTATCAAATATTTCTACCATACTCCTAAAGAAACACGTTAAATCAATAGTAAGTCTGTAAGTTTTCCATAAGAATTTCAAAAAAATAAGCTTTTAATATGGAAAATATGATCTTACTTTTCTATAATGCATTGACTATAATCTTATGATTTGGATGATTATATGCACACATTTGGGAATAATCCCAATTAGTTTTATCAGCGCATAACGAGTAGTATCATATACTGCTTAATTGCAATTAATCTCCTTTTGCAAAACCTAAAAGTTGAAACATATAGTATGCGATTAAATTAAGCCACTTGAAGTGACGAGTCTTCCTTTATTGTAATTTTATTTGCTCCAGGTTTCTCTAATATACTCTTGTCAATACATAACTCATTCTCGTGCCAAGCAAGAACCATGATACAAGATAATCTTGGAAATCAGAAATTTAATATCGAGTTTCCTAAATCTAAACCAAATCATAAATCAAAAGCATTGCAAGATGGATTCTTTAGGTCGACAAGAGATCGTTGCACATTAATACCAATGGCAGTAATTCTCCAATAGAGCAAACATTGCTGGCCGAAAAGAGCATGTCGATTACAGGCATCCCGAATATTATGCTGATGAAATAGAAATCATATGAACATCAGGAACATAGTTTTTTTGTCTATATACGTGAAGAACTTTCAAATCCCAAGTAATTTGGGGAAATGACCCACATCTGACTAATCTACATAGTTAAATACATGAAATGCACATACTTCTACATGGGAAGGTTGGGGTTTGGGCTAACTACCCACGTACTTACGTGCAATGCCGCCCGAAAATGTAAGCAATCAGACAAAAGCTTGCTAAAACAAGTTAAAATCTGATATGATCTTTGGAACAAGATCTGGAGTGCGTATAAAGGCAACAACCACCAGGATTGAGGAAATCGTGTTGCTCCCTCCAACTTCCTTTGGTTGAATCTAACATATCTATAGGTTGAGCAACAATGAGCCGACAACTCCAATCCTCACCTCAATATGTGACGAGAATCCCTACAGCTCTACATAGTTCAAGTATACAACTTAGATAAAATCGTGTGGAACCGCAACAAGAGGAAGAGATCATCGAATCTCAAAAGTTGGCTACCTCTTTTTCTTCGCCAATAAAGAATGACACACTCGTTGCTCTGTTCGTGAGGTGAACCCACCCACGAGGATGACCTCGTCCTCCTCTACATGGAGGCAGTCATGGATTGTCGATCTGAAGTGCTCCGACAAGCTCTGGCAGTGCTCTAACGAGGGTGAGGAGGGAGGAAGGGAGGAGGAAGGTTAAAATTTCGAGTTGGGCACTTTGGATAGAAGGGGATTGGGTTATATGGGTCTTAACATGAATTCGTATCCGGGTTTGGATCCGAAAAAGACCTGAACCCCTCCTCGCTAAAATAGTTGTAACTCGGACTCCCGAACTCGAATTTTTATGTTCTTAAAGTCATTAGAAAGACCTCGACGAGCACTATGCGATGAACTACTCAAATAAAATTTTTGAGTAATGAGTAAAAAAGTTTTTACAGTTAAGTTCAGGTCCTATTGTAAAGGGGTTCACATCATAAAAATTTCAAAGGAAGTCCCATTCCCGAGACCTAATGTGATTCCAGTTGATTTATAGACCCAACCTCATTGTATAAAAGTCTCACAGAGGAATGGACTCGTAAAAATCTAAAGGAGAGCAAAATCCACAAAAATCTCAAATGGAGTTTGACTATGGTTTCGATTCCATACCTGTGAACAAATGAGGGTACTTGTCCCTCATGTTCGCCTCAGGTTCCCACATCGCCTCCTCGACGTATTGACTCTGTTGCATGACTTTGACTGAAGGTATCTCCTACCGCCTCAGCTTCTTGACCGCATGGTCTAATATTATTATTGGCAACAGTATGGATTATAATTGGCAAGAAAAGAGCCAGAATCAGAAAGTAAGCACCACAGTAGCTATTTTATAAAAGTCATGAACTAGCCATTAGATATGATGATGGTATTCGATATGACCCTGGAACGGCCATTAGATATGCCGAACCATTAGATATGATATCAAGAAGACTTTGAATCCGCATTCTGTATATATAGGCTTTGGGCCGTATGCATGGTGTTTTTGGTCTTTGGGACCGTCTGCGCGTATGACTTAGCTTTGTTTTAGCGTTCATGAGTCGATAACTTAGCCACAGTGATGATTAATGCAAACAACTAGATAGTGATAATTATGTTTCAGTTTATGTTCTTTTGAAGTGATTTCAGTGTTCAATTGCAAAACTAGCATGTTGTTATATGATTATTGTCATAAAGTCTCTTTAAAGCTCTATTTCAAAGTATTCGGCATAAATTTTTGTCATGATGCTCATATTTCAACTTTTACGTATATGTAAAAAGCTTGAGATCCATTCACTGGGTCTAAGCTCATAAATGGGTTTATACTCATTCAACAGAATCACAACCAGAGGGGGAAAGGACTACTTATAAACTAGAAGGAGGTGTTTCTCATTGTTGTTTTTTTTTGTACTATCTATCTATTTGTAATGAGATGAAATTGAACTTGTAAGACACTTCTTTGTAATGTGAACTTTAGATACAGAGATGATAATGATATGTTTGATGAGATTGCCACATGTGTACTTAAGCAATCCCTTCCTAAGATAGCATCAAATTCTTCGATCTCCATAGGAATCAGGTCTACTTCCATATAATTTTCCCCTATCTTAACAAGACAATTTCGAAGGACATCCCTAAAAATGTTTGGTTCTCCCTTAGGCAAAGAAATTGCTAAAGCACGCTTGAGAGTACTTGTTACTTTATCAGCATATATGGAGAATCTTTGTCAAATAAAAGAATGACTTGCACCATAATCAATAAGAGTATGTGCACTTCTACCAAAAATAATAGTGGTACCTGATACAACATCATCTGCAGATATGACCTCCTCTAAGGTCATAACAAAAGCTTTTCCCTCTCTCAGGTTTGATCATTTTATCTTATTTTGTTCACGATTTTCATTTGGTGCTGGTTTTGGACAAGTACGGGACAATTCTGACGTATGTGGCCCATCTCGCCACATTGATAACACCCTGCGGTCGCCTTACGGAAACTTTCTGGATGTTACTTTCCACACTTTGTACATTGTGGAAAAGAAAGTGTTATGTTTTCAGAATTCCCTACTGTAAATCTATTTGTTTGATTCCCTTGTACTCTAAGAGCTGACCTATTATCTTGCCTTGAATTCCCAGCTATTCTTGATTCTTTGTTCATGGTTCCTCTCCATTGGGGTCTATCTGCAAACCTTTTCTTTCCGTATCATTGCATTTCCTTCTTTCTATCACTACTCGTTCATCCCTACGAGCAACCTCCACTAATTTTGCATAACCAGTATATCCCGTGGCCGAAACCATTTCCTTTAAGTCAATATGCATACCATTTTCTAGACGTCTGCACTTTTCTTCCTCTGTTGCAACTAGAGAAGAAATAAACTTTGAAAGTTCTGTGAATTTCTTCTATATTCATCAAACAAATTGCTCCCCTGAGTAAGGAATAGGAATTCCCTATGTTTCTCCTCCTGATAAACCCTTGGGTAATATTTTTCATTGAACTCTTTCTCAAAGATCTCCCATGTAATGTGAGATGGGTTTGGATATTTCATTTTCACAGATGTCCACCAATCATCAGCGCTATCTTTCAGTAAAAATATTGTATACTTCAACTTCTGTTCATCCGTACAGTCCATTAGAGCAAATATTTTCTCCACTTCTAGAACCATTCCCTTGCCTTGTTTGGATCACCGTCTCCTACAAATGGTTCTCCTCCCAGCTTCTTTACATGTTCAAATGGCAATTGATACTCGAATTCATGTCTTTTAACGGGCTGGGCAGCATGCCTCCTAGTGGTTGAGCTATCAAGATCAACGTGTCATAAACGTTGTTGTTGTTATTATTCTCCTGACTAGGGCCTTGGGTGGTCTCTTGTGGCTGCTCTACTGCCATTGTTTCGTATAAAAATAAAACCTCAATTAGATCCTTCGTCAACATAAATTCTCCAATAATTGTCACGACTCGTCCCATGGCAGAGATCTTTCTTCATCTTTATCCTCATAGTACACATGTGGTAATCTCATGAAACATACAATCTTTTGTATTTAGAGTTCACATTACAAAGAAGTGTCTTACACACAATCTCTATTACATCTCTTTACAAAACCACAGACAATACAGAAAAACAATGAACACCACCTCCTTCTAGTGTGTATCCTTCAGGTCGTGATTCTGTTGATATGTACATAATTATAATATAACGGGATGAGTCTAAACCCATTTATGATCTTAGACCGAGTGAAAAGATCTCAAGCTTTTTACTTGTAGCTAAAAGTTGAAATATGATCATCATACCAAAATTTATGCTGATAACATGGAAATAGCTTGAAAGAGACTTTATGACAGTAATCATATAACAACATACTAGTTTTGCAATTGAACACTGAAATCACTTCAAAAGAAGAAAAACTGAAACATAATTGTCACTATCAAACTGTTTGCATTAATCACCACTATGCTAAGATATCGACTCATGAACGTTGAAACAAAGCTAAGTCATACGCGCAAACGGTCCCAAAGGCCAAAAACACCATGCATACGGCCCAAAGCCTACATGTATACAGAATGCGGACCCAAAGTCCTATTAATACCATATCTAATGGTTTGTCATATCTAATGGCTGTTTCAGGGTAATATCTAATGACATCACCATATCTAATGGCTAGTTTGTGACTTGTATAAAAGAGCTACATAGCAGGCATAAATTTTGGCACTAACAATCCATACTCCAGTTAAATCATGCTCGTAACAGCTGGTTTATGAAAATAAAGAATCTGACATAGCATGCATATTCTTACAACTGCAAACTATAAGGAACTTGAAAACCGATACATTTCGCATAAAAACACGCTTCTTTTATATAAAGCTCAAATCTAATTATGTTTCGTGTTTCACAAAGAACCCTATGCTTGAAAACATGCTATCATGATAAAATAGTTGAAACGACTTTTGAAATGCTTTATAAAATCCTGATTTAATATCTACTATATGATACTTGCAATTCAAACATAAATGCTTTAGAGAATACGATTCCATACTTGCTATCAAAATCATGCATAAAAGCTAAAGATTATTGCTTTAAAATAGCGCTTGAGAATCCCTCACATGATTGCTTTCTAATATGATTCGGGATTGCCTTCTTTAGTGAATATCCCCTATAACCGTCTCAGATTGAGTACTACGGCTTGATGGCGACCAGAACTTCATTACGGCTTTTAATGCACTCTCAGACACTGACAGAGCTTTGCCGCCACTTTTATCGTGCTCCTCCAAGGACCTCGACGGCCTTGTGGCTTTAAGGTGGTGAGAGTGGCGTGGGATGAAGTGAGTAGAATGGTGGGGAGGTCATGGGTATATATAGGCCTCCACCCCCTTTACATGTGTGACATGTGTCAACATGTAAGGTAGGATCGAAGCCACATGTTGCCTCTCTTCCATGTATGAAGACACATGGCAACACTTGCCATCCATGTACCATGACACTTGTCTCCTATGCATGAGAGAACTTGTTGCCCAAGCAAGAGGCTACACTAGGACACATGTTAGTCTTAGGACGACGACACATGGTCCTCTTGGATATTGACACTTGTCCTGAATTACGACACATGTCCCATGATTTGCCCTCCAAGCATTCTACTTTTGCAAATGACACTTAATTATCACTAATAACGGGTAAATAGTGCTAATTACGCTTAATTACTCTTAATGATGTGTAGGACACATGTTAGTCTTAAAATGATGACACATAGTACTCTTGTGCTGTCACGACCCGTCCCGCTAACCGGAGCGTGCCGCGACAGAGATCTTTCTTCTTCTTTTTCCTCAAAGTACACACGTGGCAATCTCATGAAAAATAACATCTTTGTACTTATAAAGTTCACAATACAAAAAAGTGTCTTACACAGGTTCTATTACAACTCCTTACAAAACAACATACAGTACAAAAAAACGAAAACCATCAACACAACCTCCTTCTAGTGTGCAAGTTGTCCTTTCTCCTTCTGGCCGTAATTCTGTTGATCTGTACATAATTATAATATAACGGGATGAGTCTAAACCTACTATGAGCTTAGACCCAGTGAAAGGATCTCAAGCTTTTTACATATAGCTAAAAGTTGAAATATGATGCTCATACCAAAAATTATGCTGATAACTTTAAAATAGCTTGAAAAATAGACTTTATGATAGTAAACATATAACAACATGCTAGTTTTGCAAATGAACACTGTAATTACTTCAAAAGAAGATAATCTGAAACATAATTGTCACTATCAAGATGTTTGCATTAATCACCACTGTGGCTAAGTTATCAACTCATGAATGCTGAAACAAAGCTAAGTCATACGCGCAGACGGTCCCAAAGACCAAAAATACCCAGCATACGGCCCAAAGCCTATATGTATACAGAATGCGGACCCAAAGTCCTTTTGATACCATATCTAATGGTTTGCCATATCTAATGGCGGTTTCAGGGTCATATCTAATGACATCACCATATCTAATGGTTAGTTCATGACTTGTATAAAAGAGCTACTGTGGTGCTTACTTTCTGATTCTAATTCTTTTCTTACCATTAATAATCCGTACTTTTGCTAATTCATGCTCATAACCGCTCTTATTCATGATCATACAATAATCTGGCAAAACATGCATATTCTTGCAACCGGAAACTATTAAAGACTTGAAAACTGATATATATTGCATAATGACTGTACCAACATGTTTGTTTTATGTAAAGCTCAAATCTAAGTAGTGAAACTTATGTTTCGTGTTCTACAAAGAACAAAATGCTTGAAAAGGTTCTATCATGATAAAACACTTGAAGCAACATTATAAAAACTTTCTAAAGACCGGATTTCATATCTACTATACGGTACTTACAATTCATACATAAAAGCTTTAGAAAAACACGATTGCATACTTGCTATTTAAAACCATGCATAAAAATCTCAAGATTATTGCATTAAAATAGCGCTTGAGAATCCCTCACCCGATCGATATCTAACTCGTGTCAAGATCTCCTTCTTTAGTGAAATCCCTCCCTATAGCCGTCTTAGATTAAATACTACAGCTTGGTGCGAACAGAACATCGTTACGGCTTCAAAAACGCTCTCGATCTCCGACAGGGCTTTGTCGTGGCTCCTCTCGTGCTCCTTCCGCAACCTCGGCGGCCTTGCAGCTCTAAGGTGGAGAGAGAAGTGTGGGATGAAGTGAGGAGAATGGGGGGTCTTATATATAGGCCTCCACCCCTTTACATGTGTGACATGTGTCAACATGTAAGGGAGGCACTAAGACACATGTTGCCTCCTTCTCATGCATGAAGACACATGGCAATACTTGTCATCCATTCATCATGCCACTTGTCTCCTATGCATGAGAGAACTTGTTGCCCAAGCAAGAGTCTACACTAGGACACATGTTAGTCATAGGATGAGGACACATGGCATTCTTGGGTTTTGACATTTGTCCTGAATAAATGACGACACGTGTCCCATGATTTCCTCTCCATGTGTCCTACTTTTGCCAATGACACTTAATTATCACTAATGACGGGTAATTAGCACTAATCATGCTTAATTAGTCTTAATGATATGATTATGGTCTAATGAGCATAAATCTATAACATTGTGGCCCTATACTAGTAGTGGATTCCACTACTTACAAACTACTACCGTACTTACAGATGTCTAGATATGGTACTATGTTATGTGCTACAAAATCCAGAGAACCTTTTTGAAGTCATATTTATACAAGAGGGTCTCTGATTTGCAACAAGTTTTCAAAAAATCGTTGTATTAAGGCAAATTTATTAAGTGTGTTAACAGTAAAGTGTGAATACTATCAATCCAATAATTCCATGAAATAACATTTGCTAACATCCAAACATAGTATATATATAGGGATATTCTACAAAAACTCAAGACTATACAAAACGTGTATTACAATTTCTCCCCTACTTGAAATAAATTTCATCGTCGAAATTGTAGTACCTTTGCTAGTTAGAAAATAAGTAGGGATATTGAGATCTCATTTCTTCCTCTCGTTCCCATGTGGCTTCTTCTATTGCCTGACCCCTTCATAAAACTTTAACTAAAGGAATCTTCTTTGTACGAAGCTCTTGTACTTTATAATCCAGAATTTCTACAGGAACCTCCTCGTATGATAGATCTTCCTTCAATTTAATATCTTGAGGTTGTAACATATGGGTTGGATCTGGAATATACTTCCGAAGTTTGGAGACATGAAAGACATCATGTATACTTGCTAGTTCAGATGGAAGTCGAAGCCGATAGGCCCCACTTCCAATTCTCTCTGTGATCTCGTAAGGGCCAATGTATCTTGGGCTTAGTTTCCCTTTCTTCCCGAATGTGATTAGTCCTTTCCATGGAGATTCTTTTAGAAACTTATGGTATCCCACTTGAAATTCTAAGTCTCTCCTGCGCTTATCTGCATAATTTTTCTGTCTGCTTTGTGCTGCCTTCAAGCATCTCTTGATTTCCTCAACTTTTTCTATTGTGCTTTGTATAAATTCAGGTTGAACCAATTTTCGTTCTCCCATCTACATGGTTTAATACCATATAAGGCTTCATAAGGTGCCATCCCAATACTAGCATGATAGTTGTTATTGTATGCAAACTCTATAAGTGAGAGATGTTCATCCCAACTTTATTTAAGGCTCAGTGCACAAGCTCTAAGCATGTCTTCTAGAGTCTGGATAGTCCGTTCTGATTGGCCACCTGTTTGAGGATGAAAGGTTGTACTAAATGCTAACTTTGTTCCCATAGCTTTATGTAAGCTTGGCCAAAGCTTGGAAGTGAATCGTGGATCTCTATCAGATACAATTGACACAGAAGCTCCATAACGGCTAACTATGTCATTAAAAAAGATCTTTCCCAAGCGGTCTAGACTCTATGTCATGTTAATGGCTTAGAAATGTGCAGATTTAGTTAATCTGTCTACTATGACCCATATTGCAACGTGACCTCGACGGGTCCTTGGAAATCCTGTAATAAAATCCATAGTGATGTATTCCCATTTCCATTATGGTATTGGAAGTGGCTGTAATGTCCCTACAGGTCTCAAACGCTCTGGTTTAGTTTGTTGGCATATAGGACATCTAGAAACATACTCTGCAATCTCTCTCTTCATGCCAGACCACCAATACTAATTCTTAAGCGTTCTATACATCTAAATACTTCCTGGGTGCATAGTTTACATGGAGCTATGTGCCTCCTCCAGGATCTCTCTCTTTATATCAGAATTATTCGGAACACACAATCTTCCTTTAAAGACTAAAACCCCCTGATCATCTATTGTATACCTGGTTCATCACCTCCCTTAATCTTCTCAATCATTCTAATGATTTCAGAATCATGGACTTGTGTTTCCTTAATTTTGTCATATAATATGGGTCTCATTTGTAAGGATGCTAATAAGACTCCAGAGCTATTTATGTTTAACTTTGCACGTAACTCTTTCAACTGTAAGTACTGTATTTTTAAGTGAGATAGCTGACCCTTAGACTTTCGACTGAGAGCATCAGCTACAACATTGGCTTTCCCCGGGTGATATTCTATGTAACAATCATAATCGTTGATCAGCTCTAACCATCTTCTTTGTCTTAAATTCAACTCTTTCTGAGAGAAAATATATTTCAAACTCCTATGATCTGTAAAGACTCGACAAGTTTCACCATATAGGTAATGTCTCCAAATCTTTAGCTGCTAACTCAAGGTCATGAATTGGGTAATTTAACTCATGTTGTTTTAGTTGTCTAGAAGAATAAGCAATCACCTTATCAATTCTACAACAAGACGCATCCCAGCCCTTATCTTGAGGCATTTACCTTGTCCTGAAGGAAGGCTAAGTATAGGTGCTGAGGTGAGCCGACTCTTGAGTTCCTTAAAACTCTTCTCGCATTCTTCGTCCCAACTATACTTCACATTCTTCCTAGTTAGCCTTGTCAATGGTGCGGCAATTCTAGAGAAGTTTTCTACAAATCTTCGATAATACCCGACTAATCCAAGGAAACTTCTGATTTCTGATGCATTTATCGGTCGTTCCCATCTAAAGAACTGCTTCTATCTTTGAGGGATCTACTGCTATTCCCTCTCCAGATATGACATGGCCTAAAAATGCAACCTTCTTCAACCAAATCTCACACATCGTTAAACTTTGCATACAATCAGTGTTCCTTCAGAGTTTGAAGTACAATTCTCAAGTATTCTCCATGTTCTTTCTCTGTTTTAGAATATACTAAAATATCATCAATAAATACGATCACGAACTTGTCCAGATATGGACGGAAGACACTATTCATCAAGTCCATAAAGGGAGCTGGGGCATTTGTCAATCCAAAAGGCATTACCAGGAATTCGTAATGTCCATAACGAGTCCTAAAGGCAAGTCTTAGGAACATCTTCAACTTTAATTTTGAGCTGATGATACCCTGATCTCAAATCTATCTTTAAAAACATAGAAGCCCCTTGCAATTGATCAAATAAGTCATCTATTCTGGGCAGAGGGTAGTTATTGCAGACAATCACTCTGTTTAGTCTCCTGTAATCTATACAAAGTATCATGGAACCATCTTTTTTCTTGACAAATAGAACGGGAGTACCCCCATGGAGACATACTGGATTGTATAATTCCCTTGTCTGTCAACTCCTGCAATTGGGTTTTTAATTCTTTGATTTCAGCTGGGGCCATTCTGTAAGGAGCTAAAGCAATTAGATTGGTACCCGGAATGAGGTTAATAGTGAATTCAATTTCCCTAATAGGAGGAACTCCTGGCAGTTCATTTGGAAACACTTCTGGAAACTCTTTTACCACAGAGATATTTTCTAAACAGATGGCTTCTGCCTTAGTATTAAACACATAAGCAATATAAGAGGAATATCCCTTCCTTATCAACTTCTGGGCTAAGAGATAGGAGATGACATGGGTAGGATATATCCTTCTTTCTCCATAGAAAGTGAATTCGAAATCACCTGGTTTTCTAAAAGTAACATGCTTCTTATGACAGTCTAGAAGAGCATGATATGTACTTAAGCAATCCATTCCTATGATAGCATCAAATTCCCTTATCTCCATAGGAATCAGGTCTACTTCAATATAACTTTCTCCTATCTTTACCAAACAATTTCGGATTCTAAAACCTTTGCTCTGATACCACAAGTTCTCACGACCCGTCCCGCTAATCGGCGTGTGCCACGACAGAGATCTTTCTTTTTCTTTTTCCTCAAAGTACACTTGTGGCAATCTCATGAAACATAACATCTTTGTATTTATTAAGTTCACATTACAAAGAAGTGTCTTACACAGGTTCTATTACAACTCCTTACAAAACAACAGACAGTACAAAAAAAACGAAAACCATCAACACCACCTCCTTCTAGTGTGCAAGTTGTCCTTTCTCCTTCTGGTCGTAATTATGTTAATATGTACATAATTATAATATAACGGGATGAGTCTAAACCCATTATGAGCTTAGACCCAGTGAAAGGATCTCAAGCTTTTTACATATAGCTAAAAGTTGAAATATGTTGCTCATACTAAAAATTATGCTGATAACTTTGGAATAGCTTGAAAAATAGACTTTATGATAGTAAACATATAACAACATGCTAGTTTTGTAATTGAACACTGTAATTACTTCAAAAGAAGATAATCTGAAACATAATTGTCACTATTAAGCTGTTTGCATTAATCACCACTGTGGCTAAGTTATCAACTCATGAACGCTGAAACAAAGCTAAGTCATACGTGCAGACGATCCCAAAGACCAAAAACACCCAGCATACGGCCCAAAGCCTATATGTATATAGAATACGAACCCAAAGTCCTCTTGATACCATATATAATGATTTGCCATATCTAATGGCGGTTTCAGGGTCATATCTAATGACATCATCATATCTAATGGCTAGTTCATGACTTGTATAAAATAGCTACTGTTGTGCTTACTTTCTGATTCTGATTCTTTTCTTACCACTAATAATTCGTACTCTTGCTAATTCATGCTCATAACATCTCTAATTCATGATCATACAATAATCTGGCAAAACATGCATATTCTTGCAACTGGAAACTATTAAAGACTTGAAAACTGATATATATTGCATAATGACTGTACCAACATGTTTGTTTTATGTAAAGCTCAAATCTAAGTAGTTAAACTTATGTTTCGTGTTCTACAAAGAACAAAATGCTTGAAAAGGTTCTATCATGATAAAACACTTGAAGCAACATTTGAAAAACTTTCTAAAGACTGGATTTCATATCTACTATACGGTACTTGCAATTCATACGTAAAAGCTTTAGAAAAACACGATTGCAAACTTGCTATTCAAAACCATGCATAAAAAGCTAAAGATTATTGCCTTAAATACTACAACTTGATCTAACTCGTGTCAAGATCTCCTTCTTTAGTGAAATCCCCCTATAGCCGTCTTAGATTAAATACTACAGCTTGGTGCGAACAGAACTTCGTTACGGCTTCAAAAATGCTCTCGATCCCTGACAGGGCTTCGTCGTCTCTCCTATCGTGCTCCTCCCGCAACCTCGGTGGCCTTGCGGCTCTAAGGTGGAGAGATGGGCGTGGGATGAAGTGAGGAGAATGGGGGGTCATGGGTATAAATAGGCCTCCATCCCCTTTACATGTGTGACATGTGTCAACATGTAAGGGAGGCACTAAGACACATGTTGCCTCCTTCTCATGCATGAAGAGACATGGCAATACTTGTCATCCATTCATCATGCCACTTGTCTCCTATGCATGAGAGAACTTGTTGCCCAAGCAAGAGTCTACACTAGGACACATGTTAGTCATAGGATGATGACACATGGCATTCTTGGGTTTTGACACTTGTCCTGAATATATGACGACACGTGTCCCATGATTTCCTCTCCATGTGTCCTACTTTTGCTAATGACACTTAATTATCACTAATGACGGGTAATTAGCACTAATCATGCTTAATTAGTCTTAGAATGATGTGATGATGGTCTAATGAGCATAAATCTATAACATTGTGGCCCTATACTAGTAGTGGATTCTACTACTTACAAGCTACTACTGAACTTACAGATGTCTAGATGTGGTACTATGTTTTATGTGCTACAAAATTCCAGAGAACCTTTTTGAAGTCATATTTATACAAGACGGTCTCTGATTTGCAACAAGTTTTCATAAAATCGTTGTATTAAGGCAAATCTATTGACTGTGTTAACCGTAAAGTGTGAATGCTATCAATCCAATAATTCCATGAAATAATACTTGCTAACATCCAAACATAGTATATATATAGTGATATTCTACAAAAACTCAAGACTATACAAAACGTGTATTACATGTGCATTGACACGTCCTATGATTTGTCTTCCATGTGTCCTACTATTGTTAATGACAGTTAATTATCACTAATGACGGATAATTAGTGCTAATCACGCTTAATTTTTCTTATTGACATGATTATGGTCTAATGAGCATAGATATGTAACATCCTTGGCCCTATACTATTAGTAGCTTCTCCTACTTATAAGCTTCTACCATCTTTTAAATTCATAATTATTCTAGATGTTCTCTGATTTACACAAAACAAGTTTCAATAAAATCGTTACATCAAGGCGAATCTATTGACTACGTTAACTGTAAAGTGTGAATACTATCAATCCAATATTTCCTGGAAATACGCTTGCTAACATCTACTATCTAGTACTTGCAATTCAAACGTGAAGGCTTTAGAGAATACGATTGCATACTTACTATCAATATCATGCATAAAAGCAAAAGATTATTGCTTTAAAATAGCGCCTTAGAATCCCTCACCTGATTGCTATCTAACTCGAGTCGGAATCGCCTTCTTTAGTGAATACCACATATAACCGTCTCATATTCGAATACTACTGCTTGATGGCTTGGCAGAACCTCGTTACGGCTTTTATCGTGTTCTCGCTAACCGGCAGAGCTTCGACGCAACTCCTATCGTGCTCCTCCAGCAACCTCGACGGCCTTGTGGCTCTAAGGTGGTGAGAGGGGTGTGGGATTGTGTGAGTGGAATGGGGGGTCATGGGTATATAGGACCCCAACCCCTTTACATGTGTAACATGTGTCAACATGTAAGGGAGGTTCTAAGACACATGTTGCCTCTGTCACGACCCGTCCTTCTAATCGGAACGTGCCGCGACAGATGTCTTTCTGCTTCTTTTATCCTCAAAGTACACATGTGGCAATCTCATCAAGAATATCCTCTTTCTATTTAAAGTTCACATTACAAAGAAGAGTCTTACACAAGTTATATTACAACTCCTTACAAAAACAACAGACAGTACAAAAAAAATAACGAACACCACCTGCTTCTAGTGTGTAAGCAGTCCTTTCTCTCCAGGTCGTGATTCTGTTGATCTGTACATAATTATAATATAACGAGATGAGTCTAAACCCATTTATGAGCTTAGACCCAGTGAAAGGATCTCAAACTTTTTACTTATATCTAAAAGTTGAAATATGAGCATCATACTAACATTTCTGCTGATAATTTGGAAATAGATTGAAAGAGACTTTATGACAGTAATCATATAACAACATGCTAGTTTTGCAATTGAACATTCAAATCACTTCAAAAGAAGATAAACTGAAACATAATTGTCACTAACAAGCTGTTTGCATTAATCACCACTGTGGCTAAGTTATCTACTCATGAACGCTGAACAAAGATAAGTCATACGCGCAGACGGTCCCAAAGACCAAAAACACCCTACATACGGCCCAAAGCCTATATGTATACAGAATGCGGACCCACAGTCCTCTTGATACCATATATAATGGTTTGCCATATCTAATGGTTGTTTCAGGGTCATATCTAATGACATCACCATATCTAATGGCTAGTTCATTACTTGTATAAAAGAGCTACTGTGTGCTTACTTTCTGATTCTGA
This sequence comes from Ottelia alismoides, assembly GCA_037367405.1. Classification (NCBI taxonomy): domain Eukaryota; kingdom Viridiplantae; phylum Streptophyta; class Magnoliopsida; order Alismatales; family Hydrocharitaceae; genus Ottelia; species Ottelia alismoides. The sequence continues at coordinate 217,632 of JAZKJV010007730.1, forward strand.
TTCTTTTCTTGGCACTAATACTCCATATTCTTGTTAAATCATGCTCATAACAGCTAGTTTATGAACATAAAGCAATCTGACATAGGATGCATATTCTTACAACTGGAAACTAGAACTTGAAAACCGATACATATTGCATATAATCGTGCTTCTTTTATATAAAGCTCAAATCTAATTATGTTTTGTATTTCACAAAGAACCATATGCTTGAAAACGTGCAATCATGATAAAATATCTGAAACAACATTTGAAAAACTTTCCAAAGACCTGATTTCATATCTATTATACGGTACTTGCAAATCATACATAAAAGCTTTAGAAAAACACGATTGCATACTTGCTATTCACAAGCATGTATAAAAGCTAAAGATTATTGCTTTAAAATAGCGCATGAGAATCCCTAACCTGATCGATATCTAATTCGAGTCGAGATCTCCTTCTTTAGTGAATCCCCCCTATAGCCGTCTTAGATTGAATACTACGGCTTGATGTGGACATAACTTCGTTACAGCTTCTAATGCACTCTTGGTCATTGACAGAGCTTCGCCGTAACTCCAATCGTGCTCCTCCAGCAACCTTGGCGGCCATGTGGCTCTAAGGTGGTGAGAGGGGTGTGGAATTAAGTGAGTAGAATGGTGGGGAGGTCATGGGTATATATAGGCCTCCACCCCCTTTACATGTGTGACATGTGTCAACATGTAAGGTAGGCTCCAAGACACATGTTGCCTCTCTTCCATTTATGAAGACACATGGCAACACTTGCCATTCATACACCATGGCACATGTCTTATTCATGAGAAAAGTTGTCGCACAAGTATGAGGCTACACTAGGACACAGGTTAGTCTTAGAACGACGACACATGGTCATCTTGGATATTGACACTTGTCCTGAATATTTAATGACACGTGTCCCATAATTTTTTTATGTCATGCATTCTACTTTTGCTAATGACACTTAATTATTACTAATGACGGGTAATTAGTGCTAATCACGCTTAATTAGTCCTAATGATGTGTAGGACACATGTTAGTCTTAGAATGATGACACATGGTACTCTTGTGCATTGACACATGTCCTGAATGTACAATGACATGTGTCCTACGATTTGTCTTGTATGTGTCCTACTATTGTTAATGACACCTAATTATCACTAACGACAGATAATTAGTGCTAATCATGCTTAATTTGTCTTAATGACATGATTATGGGCTAATGAGTATAAATCTATAACATTGTGGCCCTATACTAGTAGTGGATTCTACTACTTAAAAGCTACTACCGTACTTTCCAGATTTCTAGATGCGATACTATGTTAGATGTGTTACAAAGTTCTAGAGAACCTTTTTAAGTCATATTTATAAAAGATGGTCTCTGATTTACGCAAAACAAGTTTCATTGAAATCGTTGTATTTTGGCGAATCTATTGACTGTGTTAACCGTAAATTGTGAATACTATCAATCAAGTATTTCCTTGAAATAACACTTGCTAACACCCAAACATAGTATATATATAGTGACACTCTACAAAAACTCAAGATTATACAAAACGAGTATTACAATTTCTCCCCTACTTGAAATAAATTTCGTCCTCGAAATTGTAGTACCTTTGCTAGTTAGAAAATAAGTGGGGATATTGAGATCTCATTTCTTCCTCTCGTTCCCATGTGGCTTCTTCTATTGCGTGACTCCTCCATAAAACTTCAACAAAGGGAATCTTCTTTGTACGAAGCTCTTGTACTTTATAATCTAGAATTTCTACATGAACCTCCTCGTGTGATAGATCTTCCTTCAATTGAATATTTGGGGTTATATCATATGGGTTGGATCTGGAATATACTTCCGAAGTGTGGAGACATGAAAGACATCATGTATCCTTGCTAGTTCAGATAGAAGTCGAAGACGATATGCCACACTTCCAATTCTCTCCATGATCTCGTAAGGGCCAATGTATCTTGGGCTTAGTTTCCCTTTTCTTCCCAAATCTGATCAGGCCATTCCAAGGAGATACTTTCAGAAACACATGGTCTCCCACTTGAAATTCTAAGTCTCTACTTCGCTTATCTACATAACTTTTCTGTCTGCTTTGCGCCGCCTTCAGGCATCTCTTGATTTCCTCAACTTTTTCTATTGTACATTGTATTAATTCAGGTTGAACCAATTTTCATTCTCCAACCTCACTCCAACAAATAGGTGTTCTACATGGTCTACCATATAAGGCTTCATATGGTTCCATCCCAATACTAACATGATAGTTGTTATTGTATGAAAATTCTATAAGTGAGAGATGTTCATCCCATCTTTCTTTAAAGCTCAGTGCACTGGCTCTAAGCATGTCTTCTAGAGTTTGGATAGTCCGTTCTGATTGGCCATCTGTTTGACGATGAAAAGTTGTACTAAATGCTAACTTTGTTCCCATAGCTTTATGTAAAGTTTGGCCAAAGCTTAGAAGTGAATCGGGGATCTCTATCAGATACAATTGACAAAGGAGCCCCATGATGGCTAACGATCTCATTAACAAAGATCTTTCCCAAGCGGTCTAGACTGTATGTCATGTTAATGGCTAAGAAATGTGCAGATTTAGTTAATCGGTCTACTATGACCCATATTGCATCGTGACCTCGACGGATCTTTGAAAATCCTGTAACAAAATCCATGGTGATGTGTTCCCATTTCCATTCTGGTATTGGAAGTGGTTGTAATGTCCCCGCAGGTCTCAAATGCACTGGTTTAGTTTGCTGGCATACAGGACATCTAGAAACATACTCTGCAATCTCTCTCTTCATGCCAGACCACCAATAGTAACTATTAAGTGTTCTATACATCTTAGTACTTCCTGGGTGCATAGTATACATGGAGTTATGTGCCTCCTCCAGAATCTCAGTCTTTATATAAAATTTCCTCGGAACACACAATCTTCCTTTAAAGAATAAGACCCCTTGACCATCTATTGTATACCCGGCATTATCACCTCCCTTAATCTTTTCAATCATTCTAATGATTTAAGAATCATGGACTTGTGTTTCCTTAATTTTATCATATAATATGGGTCTCACTTGTAAGGATGCTAATAAGGCTCTAGAGCTATTTATGGTTAACTTTGCACGTAACTCTTTTAACTGTATATACTCTGCTTTTTAAGTGAGATAGCTGACCCTTAGACTTTATATAATACCCATTTTGTATAGTCTTGAGTGTATATATATACATACTATGTTTGGGAGTTAGCAAGTATTATTTCAAGGAAATATTGGATTAATAGTATTCACAATTTAAGGTTAACACAATCAATAGATTCGCCTTAATACGACGATTTTATGGAAACTTGTTGTGTGTAAATCGGAGACCGTCTTGTATAAATATGACTTCAAAAAAGGGTTCTCTGGAATTTTGTAGCACATAAAACATAGTACCACATCTAGACATCTGGAAGTACGGTAGTAGCTTGTAAGTATTAGAATCCACTACTAGTATAGGAACACAGTTTTATAGATTTATGCTCATTAGACCATAATCACATCATTAAGACTAATTAAGCATGATTAGTGCTAATTACCCGTCATTAGTGATAATTAAATGTCATTAGCAAAATTAGGACACATGGAAGATAAATCATTGGACACGTGTCATTTTACATTCAGGACAAGTGTCAATACCCAAGAGTGCCAAGTGTCATCATCCTAAGACTAACATGTTTCCTAGTGTAGCCTCTTGCTTGGGCAACAAGTTCCCTCATGCATAGGAGACAAGTGTCATGGTACATGGATGGCAAGTGTTGCCATGGCAACAAGTGTCTTAGAGGCTCCCTTACATGTTGACACATGTCACACATGTAAAGGGGTTGGGGGCCTATATATACCCATGATTCTCCCCATTCCACTCATTTCGTACCACACCCCTCTCACCACCTTAGAGCCACAAGGCCGTTGAGGTTGCTGGAGGAGCACGACGGGAGTCACGGTGAAGCTCTGTCGGTGACCGAGAGCGTATTAGAAACCATAACGAAGTTCTGTCCGCACCAAGCCGTAGGATTCAATCTAAGACGGCTATAGGGGAGATTTCAATAAAGAAGGAGATCTCGACTCGAGTGAGATATCGATCATGTGAGGGATTCTCAAGCGCTATTTTAAAGCAATAATCTTTAGCTTTTTATGCATGGTTTTGAATAGCAAGTATGCAATCATGTTTTCTCAAGCGTCTACATATGAATTGCAGTAGTATACAGTTGATATGATATCAGATCTTTATAACGCATTTCAGATGTTGTTTCAAGTGTTTTATAATGATAGCATGTTTTCAAATGACCCTGAAACCGCCATTAGATATGGCAAACCATTAGATATGGTATCAAGAGGACTTTGGGTCTGCATTCTGTATACATATAGGCTTTGGGCCGTATGCAGGGTGCTTTTGGTCTTTGGGACCGTCTGCGCGTATGACTTAGCTTTATTTCAGCGTTCATGAGTAGATAACTTAGTCACAGTGGTGATTAATGCAAACAGCTTGATAGTGATAATTGTGTTTCAGTTTATCTTCTTTGAAGTAATTTCAGCGTTCAATTGCAAAACTAGCGTGTTGTTATATGTTTACTGTCATCAAGCCTCTATATCAAGCTATTTCAAAGTATTCAGCATAAATTTTGGCAGGATGCTCATATTTCAACTTTTAGCTATATGTAAAAAGCTTGAGATCCATTCACTGGGTCTAAGCTCGTAAACGAGTTTAGACTCATCCCGTTATATTATAATTATGTACAGATCAACAGAATTACGACAAGAAGGAGGTGGTGTTTGATGGTTTTCGTTTTTTTGTAATGTCTGTTATTTTGTAAGGATATGTAATAGAACTTGTGTAAGACACTTCTTTGTATTGTGAAACTTTAAATACATAGATGTTATTTTTGATGAGATTGCCACATGTGTACTCTGAGGGGAAAAAAGAAGAAAGATCTCTGTTGCGGCACTTTCGGTTAGCGGCACGGGTCGTGACACTTTCGACTGAGAGCATCAACTACGTCATTAGCTTTCCCCGGGTGATATTCTATGGAACAATCATAATCTTTGAATAGCTCTAACCATCTTCTTTGCCTTAAATTCAATTCTTTATGAGAGAAAATATACTTCAAACTCTTATGATCAGTGAAGAGTTGACAAGTTTCACCATATAGGTAGTGTATCCAAATCTTTAAGGCAAATACTTCAAACTCTGGTCGGTGGTAAGTGTAATGATCAACACATCGCTCCCGACATCAGAACGGAAGCAAATCTCTCCATATACGTAATCTATAAGGACTCTCGCAGAGGCAAGAAAGATCCATCCCAGAATGATTGGAGGACACTGCACATGGGTAGAGGTCTCCATGGGCAAGACAACAAAGTTTGTCGTAAAGCTCATGCCCTGAATCAGAATGACGACATTCTCAAAAATACCCTTCGACCTCTTTAATCCATCAGTGAATTGTACAATCATCTTGGTTTTCTTAAGAGGCCCAAGATGAATAGTCTATACCAATGAGAAGGGTATTTTATTGATCGATGCGCCACCACCAAGGAGAGTGTTGTCACATAAATGGTCAGAAATGGTGCAGCTCACAAGAGGTGTGATAGTGATCCTTTTTCTAGAATATGGATGATGGGTGATGGCGTTAATAAAGGCCATAGTAAAGATATGACGCTCAGATATGTCCCTCTACTTTATCTTCTTATGATGAGGAGTAGATAATTAGGTCATGACCTGACGAAGTGAGGCATCAATGATCTCATGAATAGAGGCCATCACTTCAGGTTCAGTCAACATTTTTTTGAATTTTTAGACCTCCTCCATACAATGGAGGAAGTCGGAATCATCATCTACACGAGGAATGCCAAGAGCAATCTGTACAACGGCATCCTCGGGGTCAAAGGTGGGACAATTGTGAATGGATGTGCGGTCAAAGGATCAAGCAAGTGAGCACTCTCCTCATAGTCTTACTCAACCAAATGTCTCACGGAATCTGTTTGTATTTTTAAATTTTGCTCATTTTTTGTATTTTGGGCGATTGCAAGCTCTCATGGAAATCCTTGAGTGAACCCATATCATCAAATGATGGAGAATCAAGGTCGCCCTTATTTAAACTAGTGAGGTCATCAATCTTTTGTCTCTAATGCTCCATCATATGGGTCGGTACTCAAGAGTCATGAAAGGTGACTCCAACAGATCAGTTTTAGCTGGGTGTGTGTAAAAATCCGAGGTTTGGATCTATGGCTGAGGCAGATATATACAAAAGTCGGGAGCAAAGTCCTCTTGGAAAAAGGGAGGTGGACTAGCTAGAGTAAACGAGGGATCCGCAAAGTCCAGATAAAATACGCTCCAGTCAGCCATCTCGAAACAAATAAAAGATCGAGAGCATACGATGGTCAAATCAAGAGAAGTGTGAAAAAGGTGCAAATGCGCAGAGATGATCTGGAATACACATAAGCAAGCACAAACAAACTCACACAAAACAAACCCTCAATTCACCTACTCAACTCGGTGACCGTAAAAGCTCAGTCTTTTTCCCTTGTCTGTTTTAGAGTTAGGTGAGAAGTCCAAAAAGTTGTACAAACAGTTAGGTTGAATTAAATGGGATTTGGGTACTACTTTAGTGTGTACGTAAGCAATGTAAAACGAAGACAATGAGGGGATTACTTGCCTCAAGATAAGATTTTCCTTTTTGGTCTTTTTTAAGTTACATAATATTAGCATTCTCAATTTTATTGAACTTTTTTAGATTTTTAATGAGAAATACACACGCTTATCGAGGAGTCAATTCCTTTGAGCACCTAGGTGATCAAAATCAGAGGTAGAGAGGCAGAAAATCAATGCAAGCGAGAAAACAATGATGTATGCTAAAGCATAAATGTTATCCTTGCCTCCAGAACTCTACATGCAAAGATGCTCAACAGAATTGAAGCATACGCTATATGCATATACAAGCTGATGAAATCGCCCTAAGTTCAGAAAATGCTATTAGCATGAAGAACCAATGCTAATGACTTATAATGGAATCGAAGTCTCCGGTCTTGGAGTCTCCTCAGTGTCCACAATAATAGGTCCCGCAAGCATTGTATGGAGAACTCTCGTGGCGCGGGGGTTCCGACAATAAGTAAGAAGCAGTTTAGATTTGACTAAGTTCAGACATCACTATAGGCACATGCAAATATATTAAGTGTTTGAACCTAAAGCTATCAACAAGCTACTCCTAAAGCTAAGGGCTCAATCACACAAAATAAAGAAAACAAAATCGGGAAACAAAATAAAAAAGGTGATGAAAACCGACAAAACCACGGTGATCCCCCAAGTGAACAAACACTTGGAAATTTGGCCCATGTCCAGAGTCCAGAGTACCTATATTATTACAAATAATAATGGTATCTCTCTTACTTAAAATTACAAATAAATAAGTAAATAAAATACAAAAGCTCTGTTTCCCAAAATATCTCCAAGTCCTCCTTTGCTCCAAGTCCTCTCTAACAACTAGGTTAAAAAGAGGAATTGCCTCACGTGGGTGTGCAAGCGCTCCTAAGAGAGCCTCCCTCGATCCAGCAGTACCTTGCAGCAAAATCAAACAAGGAGAAGGTTAGACAACTCAACAATATATCAAATAAATAGGAGAATGAATAGAGCACAAAAACAAACAAATAATCGTAATCAATCAATGCCTAATATATACGTTGTTGATCTCCAGCAACGATGCCAATTGTTTAACTTGGATTTTGTGAGGGTCTAAGGTAGTCCACACAAGGCAGGACCACGATGTCGCTGAGGCGACCACTCACGAAACCCGGGTCAATCAACAAACCCACAATTCAGAATCAAGCATTGAAAGTAAATGTGTGGAGTTAAAATTTATTATAACTCTACAACAAAGATGTGTATAGGTGCAAATATGTGTAGGGTATCGAACATAGGGAACAATCAGGATAGATCGGGGCAAAAATACACAAAAGTGAATGTGATGTATTTGTCTTTATAAGTGCTATTTTGTGGGGTTTTAATTTTATATTTTTATTTTATTTTTGATTTTATATTTTTGTTTGATTTTTAATTTTCTTATTTTATATTTTCTTTTCATTTTTTTATATTTTTATATTTTGTTTTTCTTGAAAATAAATATAAATAAATATAAGATATATATATATACAATATAGGCTACAATAGATATAATAGTGAATAAAAATAATAAAAAATACAATAAAATATTTTTGATTTTAATTAAATTTTCTTTATTTTTGTGATTTTTCAATAAATTTTGCTCATTTTTATATATTTTTAAAGTCATAAATACCCAAAATAAGGGTTAAAATAAATATCCGAAATTAAAATGGAGGGGAAAATACCAGATAGTAACAAAATTTGTCCAAATTAATTTTATATAAAGATAATAATATAGAGAAAATTAAGAAACAGAAATTATTTTTTGTTATATTTTTTAAGGAATTTTTATATTTTTATAAGGGTTTTAAGAGTTTTTCTATTTTATGAGTTTTCTTTTGTATTTTTAGTGATTTTTGGTATGGAGTTGTAAAATATCTAAATAAATAAAAATAAATTTTTGTGGAATTTTTCAAAAAGGTTTTATATTTTTTGGGTTTTATAGTGCAAACAAGGACAAAAAGAATACTATTTGATTTTTTTAATAAATAATAAAATGCTTCAAAAATGAAATGCAAGTGGATAGCGTGAAAGCACAATGCAACAGGAACACAATGATATTTTTTGGATTTTTTGTGCTAATTTTCTATTTAAAATAAAGAGAGAAAGCATGCAAAAATACAAGGCCTGACAAGGGCATAAACACAATTAACAAAACATCCGGGGGCCTAGCAGTAATATTTCCAAAAAGTATTTAACTACTTATAAAACTTTCTAGACTAAACCTAAATTTCTAAACGTAGAGGGGTCCTTTGGAAAATAGCCATGCACCGCACACATGCAGGGACGCGAGTTGACGTGACCGAGGACCTCGATGGAAATACGAATCATTTAGGGGCTGGATGTAAATTTTTCAAAAATTATAAAATGGCCAATGAAATATTTAGTTTTAATAGTAAATACAAAAACTTGCGTGGGTGAAACAACAAAATACCCAAGCAAAGGCGTGGATAAACGGTGAAGGCGCCTTCATTAATCCACGTGGAGGCCCACGTCATGCGATAACAGTTCATCGATGAATGCTTCAGATTAGATCACCTCGCCAATTGGATGTCTGTCAGCTATCTAGGATCGGATGATTGTTGTATGCTTGGACGAACTGGAACGGATCCAACGACTATAGATCTTGGAGGAAGAACGCCATATGAACTTGCGCAGGGCAAGTTTATCTTCGATCTCGTCGGTTCCTCCGAGGATCTGGGGCCCAATAGATGGTCACTACTTGTTCCCTCCAACACCTAGAAGCTTCAAGATCACTCAAAAATGCCCAAGTCCCAGGACGAAGAATATGGAGCACGACAAAGCTAAGGAGCACATGGGGCGTTTCTTTGGATCAATGGGGTTCAGACACCCCCTTCAGCAGCTACAAAAGGATGAAAAATGCTTCGGGGTATGGGGCTGGTATTGACCTTTATTTGGTGGATTTATGGCATAGCAAGGGGTGGTTTTGGCGAAAGTGAAGGTGGTCAGAACTCGAGAGCTCCGGTGAGGGTTTAGAGCCTAAATCTACAGTACTAATGCGATTAAAAGACAAAATAAAATGCAGAATAAACACCTACGACTATATCTATCTAATGCATAGAGAAAACTGACCTCAATGGTCAAAAACCACAGATGCTAACCTTGACGCCCAAGGTTGGCCACGGATGGGGAAGCTCCACTAGACGTTGTCGGTCCTCGGTAGAGGGAGCTGGAGGAGAGCTGTCACCTCTCTAGTCCAGAGCACGACCGAAGGGAGTCTAAGCTTGGTCAAAATGGATTCAAATTGGAGGAGGAAGGTCAAGGAGGTATATGTATAGGGAGGTTGAGGTACCACAAAGAACGATGGGCACAACTCGTGCATCGATTCAACACCCGAGGTTAGCACTGGGCGTGTGTGCTCGATGATCGAGGAAGAAAAGAAGAGAAGGGATCATAGTGAAATGGTGAAAAATGATATCTGTAGAAAATCAATAAATATGGCTCGAACGCAGGTCTAGCGCTCACAGATCTGGGGTCATGGAGTTGATCCCCGATCAACGGATGGTGTGGCCTGATTGGGCCACATCTTCCGCAAAAAAACAAAAAATCAATAAAACATTTGTAAATTCAATTAAAAGTAATAGATGATTTTATTAATTTTAGGGTTTAAAATTGAAAATATTTCTTATTTTCTGAGGTATTTTATTATTTTTATTTATTTTTTGAGGTCTAGAATTACACTTTATTTTTTTAGGGCTATATATAGGTATATTTGTCTATGTATTTTAATCTTTTTATTTTGATTTTGTATTTTTTATTTTATAAATTAAATTTATTATTTTGTAATTTTATAACTTATTTTTAGAGATTTAAATATATTTTTATTTTTTTCTGATATAACATATACAATTAAATAAATAGTTGTATTATTTATATAGGTATAAGTATAGGTATTTTACTTGTGTTTTATACAAGTATTTTATTTTAAGGGTTTGCTTGTGATTTTATTCTAGTTTTAATATGTACATATATTATAAATAATATTTACAAAATTATACAAATATAAAATTATAAAAATAATGACTAATAAATAGAATGAATATTTTAATCAATGCACGTATACAATAAGGGTCCAAAACCTAACTTTTACACTGTAACTTCAAAAAATATGAGACCACCTTCATTAAATAGCTTATTAAAAGTTATATACAATCAAAGATGATTTTATATATATTTTGAGTTTTTATTTGAGAGATATGGGTCTGGGAAGTTGGGATTTTGGAATCTTATTTAGAGTATATTTTGTACACTGTATATTATTTTTGTGTGAAATCAATTTCATATTTTTATATATTTTATTATCTATAACTTTCGTGTTCAAAGTTTCTTTATTTGAAGTATAAAAAGTGAAACTAAAATAGGTCCCCAAAAATTAATAAAAATGACCAAAATAAATGGGATTTTTATTGGTATTTTAGCCCTTATCTCCCCCTACTTTATTCCTTATCGACCTAGTCATCGAGATGCTTAGCGCTCGGGGCTTCGGGTCATAAAATATTTTCAGTATTTTATTAATTTTCTTTTCTTTCCTTTATCCTATAATTTTGGCTTTAAAACCTTATTTTATACACTTTTTACACAATGATGCATGAATGCTAAAATGCATGAATTAAGGTTATTTACACGTATTTATTAGGGTTTTAAGGCCAAATTGATAGAATAAAGATGATGAAATGAAGATTCATCAGAGGGTTGTAGGAGGTAGAAGATAAAGCTCTGTTGTTGGATCGAGTGATCCAACGGCTGAGGTTGAAGCACATGTGAATGGCTCAGATCAGATCCTTGGATCTGATCCAAGGGTCAAGATCGGGATGGATATGTGTGGTGAAGTTGAAGGTCGGGTTTCATCTAACGATTGAGATTGAGTGGATGATGTGGAGGCATAAATGGAGTTGAATGTAGATTAGATTAGGTGATCTAATCCAATGGCTGATGGGGCGATGCTAGGGGACAGTGGAGATGGAGGCGGGGAAGAGAGGATCCAAGGGACAAAAAAGAGGCCCGATGGAGGGAAGAGCACGCGTGGCGAGAAGAGGAAGTGACCACGTGGGCAGCCTAAAGGGCACCATGTGACCCAACCAGATTATTAGAAAATAGGAAAAAGAAAGAAAATTCAAATAAAAATAAAAGGAGATCAAATCAACAAAAAGTCAAAATATGAAAGTTGTAGATCTCTATGAGATCTACAAGTTTCATGTTGAACAAAAGTCAAAGGAGGTCATTTGTACAAAGGACATCTTTTGATAACATTGTTAATAGGTAAAACACTTGATTTTTAAGGTTTGTTATTTTTGTATTTTTTTTATTTCTTTTAGTAGCCAAGATAAATATATACAATATTTATTTATCTAATTATTATGGGATTTTTAATAAAAGATAAAATAAAGAAAATTTTAGTGATTAAATACAATAATTCATGATTAGTGTTAATTACAATTGAGAGGATTATTAACAAATATGCGGAATTAATGAAGATTTTCAATAAAGTTCTTATTCTTTGAGGTTTAAAAGAGAGAATAGTTATGGTTCCTCAGAGATTCATTATCTATCCGGTCCATAGTTTTGCCCAAGCTTATCATAAAATCCATGCTCTCTCTAATGTCTCTATATTAACTCTAATCACAATTAATTAGCACTGATCATGATTAGTTATTCGTAATTGTGATTAGTATTGAATAAACTATTATCAATATTCTTAACCATTATCAGTATGCTTAATGACTATCTGTATTCTTAATCAAGATTTATCAACACTAACGGTGGTGATTAAGAGTCAATGACGGCTTAATCAGCATCAACGTCATTTCCTTCTAAAAATTCACACATATTCAAAATGTCCTCTGATTAAGACAAAACAAATTCATTTGGATTCGTCTCGTTTGGTCAAATCAAATATCTATATTCACTGTAGGATCCGAAGATGTTGATTTTCATGGCTTTATAGAATGCATATCTCATACTAGAGGCCAAAATCGATGTGACATCGCCACTAAGCCACTTCCATCCCTCCACCATGATGTCCATCGATGAGGTGTTGTCACTCCACATGATGGATTTCGAGGCCTCGAGTGCCCATGCAGAACTGAGGGAGGCGAACTCCGTCCAAAGCCAGTTCTCGATACGAGCGTGCACGTCATTGCTGGAGGCAAGGGAAGGCTGACAAAGGTTGTGACTGAGGGAGGTTGAGGTGTAGAGAGAGAGATCCTCTCAGAAGTAAAGGCCGGATGGTACGGGTAGGGATGAGCATTGGGTCGGGTCGGGTCGGGCCCAACCTAGACCAGCCCGAGCCCGGTTCCAATTTTTGGACTTGCGGACTGAGCTTTGAATTTTAGAAATTATAGCCCAAGCCCGAGCCCGGCCGACTAGTACACAGGTCGGGCCGGGCCGGGCTGGCCCACTATATTAAAAAACATTAAACATGAATACAATACACATTTAATATGCAAAATATACAGATTCAATATGTATTTCTTTAAAACATGAACGTAGTTAATGTCTAAATAGCATAGAATAATGGCAATTTAAAAAGGAAGATGCACTATATTATTAGAAATCAGAAATTACATATGAAAAAAATCACGGGCATATATACGGGCCTACACTCGGGCCTATACTCGGGCTGGCCCGCTGGCTTCGGGCTCGGGCCCAAGCTTGCCTGAACCCGACCCGAAAACTGGATCGGGTCAAAAATCAAGCCCAAGCCCGCCATTATCGTTCGGGCTCGGTCAAGGCTCGGGCTTTGTCGGACCAGCCCTACCCAATGCTCATCCCTAGGTACGTGGAGACCACCTCATTTGCATGTATAAAACAAGAGACATGTGGAAACAATAAATGGTAAAAGGGAAATTGATGTATAGATAGCAAACATACCATTTATCTGATGGTTTCATGATGCTTATTCCTTCTTGCTATTTTAGTTGTGCCATTTTCATATGCAAATGTAAATTTTTACAGGAGAGTAGAATATGTCATTTTCATTGCTTTAGAATGTCATTTCATAAGATAGTAGCAGGTGTGCCATTTTTATTGCAATTAATTCCATTTCACATGATTAGTAACATGTATGATTTCGCCGGTGCCACAACAGCAGGAGGTGATTTGAAATGTGAAAGTTTATATTTTCTCAATATCAATGTCATATTAGCATCGATGCCTATTTAAGCATGTTCTTGGATTTATATCCAGATTATCAAGAGAATCCCAGTCTTTTGCTTGTACTCTAAGCTTGGTCGTTAAATCTCTTCATCCAATGGTTGTTGCTGTCATCAACCTCTATGAGATTGACTCCCAAGTGTCACACCCTTTCACCAAACCAACTCTCCAATTAACTACCAACACTCCACTTGTCCTCCCCTCAAGATTTGGTTGCCTTCATGTATCTCTCTCATCTTTGATCTTCACTACTTGCTCAGCCTCTATCCTCTCTCTCTCTCTCACGTGCTTCAACCACGTGAAGTTGAAACCACCACCTTCAACTGCCCTTTCCCAATTAAAATTACTGTCCCAACCTCCATTCCAACTCATCCGTCTTTATGAGAGGCCTCTCCTAGAATTCTCCTTCTCTTATGTGCTAGAGAGTGGAAGAGAGATCAAGCGATAATCAAGCTCGGACTCCGGTGAAATCTACTGTTATGTGGACCATGTTGCATCCCTCGATCCAATGCTGCTCGAACTTCGCACCTTCGTCAAGCATGTTAAGAATCGGCCCGAAGCTCTTAAGCTTCATCCCATGGCTCAAATCCACCCTCCAACCTTCTTCATCTTCTCCGAGGAGAGACCTGCCATCGAAATGAATGATCCAACACAAGTGAAAGGGGGACATGCCATCAAAATGAATGGATCATGGTTGGTCATTGAATACATGCCATCAAACAAACTAATACACGGTAGGTCCCCAGGCATACAAAATCGAAAAATCGAAATAAGTTAATATTTGGTTGACCTACCACGAGTACAACAAAATCTGAACCAAATGTTGGCATGCTGGTTATCTCAAATTTCAAATCATGTGTAAAGATGGACCAACTTCCAATGCATTTCCATTCGATAAAGCAACCCAAATCCTATGTATTATGCAGGGTGTGTTGATTTTTGGGTACCTTATTTGATTTGAGAATCATTTTGGAGTTTTTTATTAAATAATTATTAATTAAATCATAACTAAATAAATAAGTAGGAATAATTGATTCATATATTTTATACATAGACGTCAATCAACACCTCACCTTCCATGAATTTTGCAACTTATCTTGTGAACATGCATAAAACTTTGCTATATTTATAGGTATCAAATGGACATCCATATCCGCATCCATTTTAAAACAAATGCGAATATGGATGTTGATTTCAATATAAAATGTATACATTAACATATAGAATGTGGATAAATCCAAATCCGTATACATCCCACATGTAATCCATTAGTATAACAAGACCGATTAGATGCCTATGGAATCGTAATCCATAGCTTTTGCTTCTTAGTTTTTCTTTGTTATCTCAGTTGATTCTCGTGCTAATATTTGTTTGATCTACATGCATATAAAATGGATGACCATTTAGATTGGAGTGAGTTGACCCGTAGACCCACCCTTACTCCTCGTCTGGTCCCTCTACTAGGTGCCAACATCTAGATCCTATTCACGAGTGGGGACACCATGCCTTCTTTGACCGCCCCCTCCTCGACGACTTCCTCAGACTCGTTCTCCACTCAACCCTCCTCATCTTGCTCCCACTTCTCTTGGAAGTACAGCTGCCGTTGTCACCGCTCCTCATCATCATCATGCAACTCATCCGTGGCCGCCCTTTGCACCTCGCATTCAATGTATGCGACCAATACTAAGAGTGCTCAGCCTATAACTTCGACCGCTACGACCCCATCTACTCTGATCGCGAGCATGCACAAGTCTTCATCTCTGATGCCAGGATCCTCACCATCGTCAACGAACTCTACCATCTCAGACATGCCTTCTCGTTCTGGTAGGTGATCCGCATCTACCATGTGTCGCTTTCTCATCACCAACGTGTTCCTCGTGGTTACATCTTTCGAGCTAAATTGAAAAAGTACATGGAGGGGTGCCAACCCAAATTAACACCTGACGTGTCCCCCAAATGGGCATTTCATGTTTGGGTTTTTATCACGTGTGCCCCTCCGAGATATCACAATATCAATTATGCCCCTATCTTTTTGGTAATATCAGTTATGCCCCTCACTTCTTGTTGTTTTATCAGTTGTGCCCCTTGGGTTAGTTGCCGTCCATCCACAGTGCAAACCGACGTTAACTTTGAGGACATAAGCGGAATTAATTAAAAAAAGAATTTAATGGTCATTTGACACCCTCTTCCTCATCCTCTCCTTCTTCCTTCTCTTCTCCCATCCTCTTCCTCTTCCTCCGACATCCTCCTCCTCCCTCTCCGCCTGGAACTCCTCCCCCACCCCTGGCCTGCCCTCTTCCTCTGCCCCAGCCTCCCTCCTCCCCACGCCGTGCGTCCTCGCTGCTGCCGATGATCGAGCACATACACTGCGACTCTGACTTGACCACGCCGGCGAGGCTCAAGCAACACGAGGGGGACGACTCCTCCCCCACGCCTCCCCTGCCCCCTCCCCGACACCTCCTCCTCCCCCGCGCCTCCCCTGCCCCCGCCGCCCCCCGCGCCTCCTCCTCCCCGCGCCTCCCCTACCCCCGCCGCCACCGCGCCTCCTCCTCCCCGCGCCTCCCCTGCCCCCGCTGGCCCCCACGCCTCCTCCTCCCCACGCCTCCCCTGCCCCCGCCACCCCCCGTGCCCAGGTCTCGCCCCACACCTCCCCTGCCCCCGCTGCTCCCCGCGCCCAGGTCGCCCCTGCGCCACCCCTGCCCCCGCCGCCCCAACTCGCCCAGGTCACCTCTGCACCTCCCCTGCCCCCACCGCCCCCACGCCTCCTCCTCTCCCTGAAACTGCAGAGCTTTCGATTTTTGTTAGATTAAGATAAGATTTTGACTAATTGATTCATAAAAAATCAGCAAAAAATTCAATAAAATTCACCGTTTGATCTGTAATGATCGATATATCCGTGAAAATGCAAAAATTTTAGAGATTCGATGAATGCATGAAGGTGTCACTAAGAGAGAGAAATTCTGAGGAGAAAGGAAGAAGAATAAATGGATGAGGAAGAAGATGAATAAGTTTGGACAATAATACCCCTCTTAACTGCACCAAGGTTTGAAAAAATCATGTTAAGTCAACTCATTGACGGTCAATCTGACGGAAGGGCACAAGTGATAACGACGAAAGAAGTGAGGGGTACAAGTGATATTACCAAAAAGATAGGAGCATAACTGATATTACGATATCTCGGAGGGGCACAAGTGATAAAAACCCTTCATGTTTTTTCCAAATTGGCATCTCACCTGCCCGTTGATGCCTTTCTATTTAAATATCAAAATTTCTGATTATTTATTTATTTACGATTTATTTACTAATCATTCAAGAAAAAATCCAACCATTTTCCTTGTATCCGTGCCAAAAAGACATTTGCTCCTTTTAAATATATTCCGAAGAAATGTGCCCACTAAAGTATAGTCGGCGCACTTCGGTAGGCTTTCTTCTTCGAGCTTGATGAGTATTCCATCTCGGCCTTCCTTCCGCCTGACGAAGATACATCGTCCGATGGAGACGAGCAGTGCATCGACGAGCAGGAGCGGAGCGCGCAAGAGATTGCCGCTCTCCGATCTCACAAATGCCCCATCCGCTCGCAAATCAACAAAGCCTCGACCCTCGTTGCTCCCGCCCTCCAAGGAACTGTCTCCAACTTCCACTCCCCGCTGCGTTCGTCTTCACAACTCTCCGAATCGGGATTCAACCCCTTCTAACGATCGCCGTTCGGAGCCGATCCCGATTTGTTCAGGTTGATCATCTGTTGTCCTTTATTTAATCCGATCCTGTTTCTCCGTTACGCCATCCGGTTAGATTAGTCAGTTAGCATATTCGGTAAATGGATCCTGTCATCTGCATTTTGACCAATTTTAGAGCTGCTTGAGTTGAGCGGAGGTTTTAGCTATTCTGGGCCTCTTCTGTTTCGTAGAGCCCTCCTATTCTAATTGTTCGAATTTCAGTTGCTGGTGGTGATGTAAAAAATAATATGGATTACGTAATATCCTGCTTGATTTTTATTATATCCACACATATGCATTAGGTCTGTAACAATTTTTTTCATTAACCTTAATCACCTTTGTTATTGTAATGATAGTTTTATCGTAAAACCACATTCCATAAGCAATCAATTACGCGGTTAAGGAATTTATGTGGCCTAAAAAAGGATGTCTGCAGATTTAATCTCGAGTAAAAAATCTGCTGTTTTTGAGCCCGCATCTATAAAAAGGGCACCGACCAAGAAGAATAGGGGGAAGGAAATTGCTACTGTATTACAATATAGCTGCCAGTCGGAGGGGAAACTCAGATGCAATAGGTAGATTTTGAATTTGTCACATTGGAAGCTATACTTTATTTTGGAATGCCGAGTTTTTTTGCTTGCTTGTTTTGCCGATGCCTTTCTTTGTTTTATTTATTACACAATGTAATTCAATATTCGAGCAATTAATTGGCAGTCGCAAATTCTGAATAGTTGGTTTTCTCCAAGAATGAGTTAAAAGACCCATTATTCTGTCAAAAATGGCCACGTAATTCTTTGTATTGTTGCAGGACGGTATTAGAGCGTTTATAATAATTATATGGCTTGTAAATCTGATTTTGATGCCTGTAGTTAAAGCAAGATGTGCGCACCATATGGTTAATTAATTTGTTTGTATTTTATCCTTGCATAAAAGACGGAGGTTGTTATGGTGGTTGTTGAGATAATATTTATTTCTATTAACGGTCTAGTGGTAGTACAGTGTGTCTACCACACAATAGACCAGGGTTTAAATCCCCCTCTTGCAGGGGTTGCGTTAGGTAGTCGACCCATTTATCATAAAGAGGATGAGCTTCAAGAGAATGATTTGGAGTTCTTGCAGAGTGGAACCATGCAGTACCAGACACGAGATAGATCTTCCAAAGAACAAGGCTTTTTTCGAATAAGCCAATTCATTTGGGACCCTGCGGATCCATTCTTTTTTCCTGTTCAAAGATCAGCTCTTTGTCTCTGTGATTTGACCTCACACAATTATTATAGTTTGAAAGTTCTCAATGTTTTTCAAGCAGTTTACTATTAGTTGCGTTGATTAAGCTTTCTAAAATAGTTGATTGTCTCTGCTACACTACGAAACCTAACAGAGTCGCGGACGGTCGGGACATCGCCTCGCCTAGTCGCTCCTTCAACACCCCTATAACTAGCCAAACACCCTCTCTCCAAGGACTGAGCGTATGGAGTATAGCCAAGTGGTAAGGCATCAGTTTTTGGTACCGACATGCAAAGGTTCTCATCCTTTTACTCCATCGGATGAACAAAGGCGGTACGTCGCCCCGCATCAACAGAAAGAAGGTAAGCACCTAATTTCGACCCACTTGCAAGATAGCTTATGCTCGGAATCTTTAGTTAGTTGAAGAGTTGATCTGATCGGTCCTTCTTTGGAAGTCTTGAAGAAAGGCAGCCATGGTCGACTAGTCCTCCCTTTCCTCTCGCAGGAAGAAGACCCCACTTCTCCCGTACCGAGAATTTCTCTGGTCAAGACATATTGAATGGTGATGTTGGCGGGGGCAAGCCTTCCGATTTTCCACCTGGGACTCGAGACCTCTGATTTCACCCCTTGCATAAAATGTCGAGGAGGGACCGCTATATTAATTAAGCCGGTTGTACTATATATGCCTTGAGCTTCCAGTAGGACCCTCAACCTGATAGGTAATTCGTCCCTTTCGCCACGCTTTCATCCTTGGGGGGGTCTCATCAGGGGGGCGTCGGGGGGAAGAACATGACTTGGTAAGAAAGAGTCAGTTCCCCGGAGGTCTTTCTTTTCTTCTTCATTTCTTGGCCTTCCCCGGTACCCCTCCTACCCCTATGATCCGTCCGAACCGCACTTTGAAGAGAGGGGAAAGACGTCATTATAGTCAAGCGTGTCTATTTCTCCCTCTTTCACGTTCTTTACCACCTCCGCAAAGGACATCCCCCCCGCGAGTCACAACAGCCGAGTAACGATTTAGGCAGGGACCAACGATAGTCGACCTCTGAGCAACTGGCTCCGACGTCGTGACCTTGCATGTGGCTTGGCGATGACCAACGCTACCGCACGAGAAGCACCTAGGGGAAAGCGGCAGTCCGAAGCACTGTGCCCCCTCTCTCCGCAACGGAAGCACCGGCGACCTGGTTTCTTGTGAGACACCAAGGACCATTCGCCCTTCCCGTCGTTGCACCCTCCCATGCCCGCGTCGAGGATCATCTTTCCTTTTTCCACCGCTTCCCCCGTCTCCCCATCGCCTTCCCTTCAAACCTCCCCGCCCGCTGTTACCCTCTCCAGCCGTGCTCGCCGAGCTCTCCATCTTTTTCCCACCAGCCCAACCGCTCCCTTCGCTCTGCACATCCAGCCGCTCACCATTCTCCAGTCGGCTCGTACAAATCAGGTATTTGGGCTTCAGCTTTCATAGGATTTTCTAGCCCACGGTTCATAGTTTGACCCATCCATCTTGACTATAGGCACAGGACCTCCGAAGGCAACTGTGTAGGGAATATCGGCCTTGTTCTCTGACATGGCGGCTTGAGAAGGCTAGGACTGAAGACTAGACAGGATTGTGTCTACACTGACATAAAGAGATTGGATTGCATGTGTAGACTCGTGCAATCAATCTCAACATGAAAGAGGATTGGACGATTGTGGGTATACACATGCAGAGACATGCGTCAAGATACGCTAGGCAGGGGCCCGCATGGAGATGTGTGCATGCACAGGGGCTGGTGTGGAGGTGGCACACGCGCGAGAGGCACGCAGGGGCTGGCACATAAGAGACGGCGCATGCGCGGGGGGCGCATAGGGGCTGGCGCACGAAAGACGACACGTACGCGAGGGCCACACAGGGGCTGGCGCATGGAAGGCAAGGGGCTGGGCGCGCGCGGCACAAGACAGTGCGCGTAGGGCAGGCGCGGCACGGGGGGCAGGGCAGTGCCGGGTTGGGCGGTACGCACGAGGCTGGGGACTCTAGACCTATAAATAGGTCTTCATACCTCATTCTACAACAAACAAAGAGCAACAAGCTCTCAATCTCTATGCGTTCTACTTTATACTCTAAGAGAAATATTCAAGAGATAATTTCGATTTTGTTTCTTCATTCCAACAGCTCTGCTTCTCTGCGTTCAATTCTTACAAGCACGCTCCTCTCCTCTGTAAGATCATCTTATTTTTGCATCGTATTCTTTATTGCATATTTACTTTGATAATGAGGTTATTAGATTTGATTTACATGTATACAATTGAGTTGACCGTGTA
This sequence comes from Ottelia alismoides, assembly GCA_037367405.1. NCBI lineage: Eukaryota > Viridiplantae > Streptophyta > Magnoliopsida > Alismatales > Hydrocharitaceae > Ottelia > Ottelia alismoides. The sequence continues at coordinate 238,710 of JAZKJV010007730.1, forward strand.
ATCAACTCAAGTTGTAATAAGGTTTAAAACTCCTCGAAGACGGTATCGTGTGATGAATTATTCTTTATAAGGCTTGATTTGCAAGGATGGCCTAGTTTGTTGGAGTCTTTAATGGTGTGCTTAACGCGGATGATAGGTCGAGAGGGAGGGGTGGTCAGAACCTTGGACGAGATTGCTTTGGAGGTTTTGGACGTGATGAATAGTAGGTACACGTGGAGGAACTCCTCCTCTCGATCGTGCATTGACCTTTTCCTTCTTTTGGTTGAAGCACTGGATATGTTTAACCTGGCCTCGGTCACCTCCCTTCCACAGTCCAAACGGACCATACATTGTTATGTCTCGATTCGTATAGCAAGAGAGGTGGTTCGTCATACTTCATATTTGAGAAATGTTGGATGTCGAGGAGGGCTTTCGCGACATGGTCAATATGTTCTGGACAAAGCTAGCATTGGAAGGGTCAACCATGGTAAGAATTTCTTTGAAGCGTGCGGTTTTGAGGATTCACGTAGGACGAATTATGATGCAAATCGGCTTTCGACGTTGAGGATAAATTTTGAAATATTTGAACGGTGGAAATGTGGTGGAGAAAGAGAGGGATTGAGAAGAGAAGACACGCCGGATGCGCGGGGTTAGAGAAGAAGAACGCGTAGACCGCGAGGGGAAGAGGGAAGAGACTCATCGGGAATACGAGGGGTTTGAAGAAGAACACAGAGATCGCGGGAGGAGAGAGGAGAAAGAGAGGGATAGAGAATAATTCTCAACTTTTCATAAATCTGAACTCCCTCAAAACAATGGACCACCATCCCTTTATAGGAGGGATGGGATTATAAAAATAGAAATCAAATTCAAAATTGACAACTAATTATCCTAATTAGACTCCAACTAATTAACCGACAAATTTGAAATTCAAACTGACCACTAATTGAGATCACAGGTGATCCCATTTATTTAATTAAAAATTCATCGACATAAATAAACGTAAATAAAATTGACCACTAAATTTAGATAAATAATTGGCCCTATTTTTCGGGTCCGCGCTGCATCAATTCTCCTCCGCTTTAAAAATTCGTCTCCCGACGAATTGCTGGATCTGCAGGCTTGGAGGTCGAATCTGCGTGCTCAGTCATCTTCTGGAAGAATTGGTGTGGAGCGAACGGCAGAGCCCATACGCGGGCGTGGGTGACGCGGCCTTCATGGTTGAAGAACATGTGTGGCGCGAACGGCGGCGTCTTCTTGATTGTTGTCTCTTCCTTGTGATGACCGAAGAATTGATGAGGCATGAACAACATGGCCTTCGGAGAATCCATAGCGAAGCAATGACACAAGGAGAGGAGGGGAGGAGATGTGTCCAAGGAATGAAGCCACGGGGTCCTTATATAGGGGAAACCCAAGGCTCTAGTCCTATTTGGATAAGGAGGGTCCCCAAATTTCTGATTTGCAGCCTTCTTTTTAAAATATATTTGGCGCCGAGGGCTTGGGCGCAATTTTCGTACCCCTTCATTACAACTTATTTTGTGAGAGGAACCTTTGAACCTTCCCTTTGAATAAAAACTTTTGCCGGGGGGGGGGGGGGGGGGGGGGTCTGTGTAATTTTCCCCACTTGATTTCTCAACAGATCTCCAGTCCCACCTGTCACGGGACTCAAATCCCGTAACCATCGGGATCCCAGTTAGGGATTGCCCGAGTCTCCTTCGCACATATCGCAGGCTGGGGCGACGGCTTCTCGATGGCGGGCGGAGCGGCTCTGCGGGGAGGTGGGGGTCGCCAGGGGCTTCTCGATGGCGGGCGGGGCCGGTGCGGCGCTGAGGGGTATCAGCGGCGCAGAGGGGGGCGAGGGAAGGTATGCGAGGCGGTGGGGGCGTCGCAGGGAGGCAGGGGTCGCAAAGCTTACGTGCAGGAGGGGCGCGGGGTGTTGGGGGGGCGCGTCTGGGGTTCGGCGGAGCCGCGAGGGGTGCGCGGTCGAGGTCGGGCGGGGAGGGGCGGTGTCGGATGGGGGGAAAGGGGATGGCAGCGGCGAGGCTAGGGGGTAGCGGGGGAAGAAGGAGGGCTCTGGGAAAGGCGGGAGGAAGGAGGGGAGTAGGGGAGGGAGGGGGCGACGCGCGTGGGAGGGCTGGCGAGAGGGACTGGCAGTGAGTGGTGGACGGAGGGGACGGGTTCGGCGAGGGGGAGAACGGGCGGGGGAAAACTGGGGCTGGGGGCGGTATGGCGGGTGGTTTGGGGGTCGCGGGAGGGGCCGCTGGTGGTGCGGCGAGGGGCTGGTCGGCCTGGGGAACCGATGGGGGGGCTGGGGCTGCCATCGGGGACGCCGTTGGTGATGGGGGACGATCTGAAACCTCCGGGACAGCCACTGTTTCGTCGCTTTTTTCTTCCGAAACGATCTGAACAGCGATCGGATTTGTGTTCCCAACGGGGTGTTCATTGTCGACGGTGAGATCTTCGTCGATTTGCGCATCTAGCCACTCTTGTACTTTAAAGCTTGATATAAGGCGTTTCTTGAGCTTCGTCGAACGCGAGCGTGAATGTGAGTCAGGGGAGAGACGACTCAAATTGAACTGCAAACGCCAATATGCGACAGGATCGTGGGATCGTGAGAACGACTCCATTTTCATGCTATGATACCAAATGATGCAAATCGGCTTTCGACGTTGACGATAAATTTTGAAATATTTGAACGGTGGAAATTTGGTGGAGAAAGAGAGGGGTTGAGAAGAGAAGACACGCCGGATGCGCGGGGTTAGAGAAGAAGAACCCGTAGACCATGAGGGGAAGAGGGAAGAGACTCGTCGGGAATACGAGGGGTTTGAAGAAGAATGCGGAGATCGCGGGAGGAGAGAGGAAGAGAGAGAGGGATAGAGAATAATTCTCAACTTTTCATAAATCTGAACTCCCTCAAAACAATGGACCACCATCCCCTTATATAGGAGGGATGGGATTACAAAAATAGAAATCAAATTTAAAATTGACAATTAATTATCCTAATTAAACTCTAACTAATTAACCGACAAATTTGAAATTCAAACTGACCACTAATTGAGACATAGGCAATCCCATTTATTTAATTAAAAATTCGTCGACATAAATAAACGTAAATAAAATTGACCACTAAATTTAGATAAATAATTAGCCCTATTTTTCGGGTCCGCGCTAGATCAACTTGAATAGAGGGCCTGTTGCGCGAGGTTTGAATAGAGGGACTAGGTCAAATCCTCTATTATTTAATTAATGCGGATTGAAAATTTGCAACGGATAAAAAATAAGTTGAAGGTGGATTTGTCAGAGGAAGAAGACAATAGAGGTATTGAGAAAAGAACACGCCTGTTGCGCGAGGTTGGAGGAGGAAGGAACGCGTAGGTCGCGAGGGGCGAGAGAGAGAGAGAAACAAGGAAGAGAGAGAATAATTCTCAATTAATTATCAAACTGAACTGGCTAGAACAATGGACCCTCTTCCCTTTATATAGGAGGGATGAGATTACAGAAATAGTAAACTAATTTAAATTGACAACCAATTATCTTAAAATGACTCTAACTAATTAACCAACAGATTTGAAATTCAAATTAAAACTAATTGACTACTAATTTAGAGATCACAAGCAATCCCTATTTTATTCAATTAAAGACACGGCAACTTAAATAAATGTAAATAAAATTGACAGAAATATTTAAATAAAAATTCGGCCCTATATTTCGAGCCTACGCTGCATCAACTCTCATCCTCTTTAAAATTCGTCTCTTGACGAATGCTTGATTTGTAGGCTTGGAGGTCGAATCCGAGTGCTCCGCCATCTTCTGGAAGAACTGGTGTGGGGCGAATGTCGGACTCCATATGCGGGCGTGGGTGACGCGGCTTTCGTTGTGGAAGAACATGTGTGGCGCAAACGGCGGCATCTTCTGGAATTTTGCCTCCCCATTGTGATGATTGAAAAATTGATGAGGCATGAATAATATGGCCCTTGGAGAATCCATAGTGAAGCAATGTCATAAGGAGAGGAGAAGAGGAGATCTGTCCAAGGAATGAAGCCATGAGGTCCTTATATAAGGGAAGCCCAAGGCCCTGGTCCTATTTAGATAAGGAGGGTCCCCAGATTTCTGATTTGCAGCCTTCTGTTTTAAATATTTGTGCCGTCGGGGGCCTGGGCGTAATTTTCGCACCCCTTCATTCTTCCTGAATTTCCTATTGCTTTTGGCCTTTCTGCAAATAGGGGGTTCATGGGGTTTTTTTGCAATTTTCTCCAATTGATCTCCAATCCCACAAGTCGTGGGACTCACATCCCGCAAACTTCGGACCCCCAGTTAGGGTTCGCCCATACATATCGCCGCCACGATGGGGGCCCGTAGCTCGGCGATGGCGGTGGCCTTCACGCGGCGGTAGCGGCAGTTGGAGGGGGGGCAGGGCGCGGGGCGCGGGCCGGGTGCAGGGCCGTGGGCGCAGGTGGTGCCTCTGTTGAAGGTTGGGGGTTCGTTGGCGGTGCACGTGATAGGGGAAGTCGCGGATGGCGAAGGCGAGCGGGAGGAGGGTAGGGCGCGGGGGATGGGACCGAAGGCGACGATGGCGTGGAGGAGCCGTAGGCGGGGGTGTGGGGCGGCTAGAAGGGGGCGCAGGCGGGAGGGTTGGGGCTGCTGGCGTGCGGGGAATAGGTGCGGGCTGGGGAATAGCGGGAGGAAGAGGGGTAGCTGTGGCCGGGGCTGAGTCGTAGGGGGTTGGGGGTCGTGAGAGGGTTCGCCGGCGGTGCGACGAGGGCCTGGATGGCATGGGGTGACGTCAAGTTTGGGAGTAGAACGGGAGCCGCAGTGGTTGGGGGAAGGGATTTCGCGGGAGGGGTTGACGTGGCCAGGGGGTCGCTGGGGGGCCGGAATTGCCGCGGGGGTTGGCGGCAAGGTTGGGGATGACATCGTGGATGTCATTGGCAATGGGGGCTGGTCCAAAACCTCCTGGACAGCAAGCGTTTTGGCTTCTTTTTCTTCCGAACTTATCTGAACAACGGCCAGTTCGTCGTAGACGATTGGATCTTCGTCTTCAACTTCGGATTCGGTGCTTGGAGACTTCGCTTTGGCGGCTTTTTCCTCAAGTTGGTGTGTTATCTCCACGTTCAATGTTTCTTGCATCTGGGAGGCCACTACGTGCATGTCGGCCCAAATCTGGCTTATATTTGACATAGTTTGTCTAACCTTGGCACGCCATGCTCGGTCACTGGAGCGAGATCCGTTGGATTTTCCGTGCGAACGTCTGGACGGATCGTTAGATCGTGAGGACGATCTGTGAGCCATGCTCTGATACCAAATTGATGCGGATTGGAAATTTGCAACGGATAAAAAATAATTTGAAGGTGGATTTGTCGGTGGAAGAAGACAATAGAGGTGTTGAGAAAAGAACACGCCTGTTGCGCGAGGTCGGAGGAGGAAGAACGCGTAGGCCGCGACGGGAGAGAGAGAAACAGATAAGGGAGAGAGAGAATAATTCTCAATTAATTATCAAACTGAACTGGCTAGAACAATGGACCCTCATCCCTTTATATAGGAGGGATGAGATTACAAAAATAGTAAACTAATTTAAATTGACAACCAATTATCCCAAAATGACTCTAACTAATTAACCTTAACCGACAGATTTGAAATTCAAATTAAAACTAATTGACTACTAATTTAGAGATCACAGGCGATCCCTATTTGATTCAATTAAAGACACGGCAACTTAAATAAGCGTAAATAAAATTGACAGAAATATTTAAATAAAAATTCGGCCTTATATTTCGAGCCTACGCTGCATCAAATTCACATACTCAAAATTCATCGAATTCATCCTCCAAGCATCTATGGTAAAAGCCATAGATCCTTTGATCTATCTATTGCCCTTGGATGATCCTATCCCACAAGCTACTATACTTTGTTGGCATAGTCAATACATCGGATGCACTCTCAAATAGATGTCACTCACTAAGTGTAGTGAGCACATCCCAAGTTTATAACCAAACCGTTGAACCCTTAATATGTGGCCGCCCGCTCAAAGCGTTTGCCACCACATTCCACTTACTAGGGTGGTAAGAGAAGGTACCATCATATTCTTTCAGCAGCTTCATCCATCGCCTTTGCCTCGTATTCATCTCCTTCTGATCAAAGATGTATTTGAGGCTCGGTAAAGAGCTCAAATGTCACCGTATACAAATAGTGGCACCATATCTTCAGAGCAAAGACTACGACCACCGACTCCAAGTCGTGAGTGGGGTAGTTGCGCTTGTGCTTCTTTAGTTGTCAGGACGCGTAAGCCACAACTTGTCCCTACCGCATCAACACAGCGCCCAGCCCTTCCATGGAAGCATCAGAGTAAACCATGACGTCCAAGGTATCAGAAGAAAGGGTGAGGATGGGTGCGGAAGTCAACTGCTCCTTGAGCATACGAAAGCACAACTCACATTTGTCACTTCATACAAATAACACGTCCTTCTGCGTCAGCCTGTTGAGGGGCAGGACTAACAAGGAGAACCCTCTAACAAACCTCCTATAGTACACAGCGAGGCCAAGGAAGTTGCGTATCTCTGTAACCATCTTGGCTGCTCCCAAGACACCACTGCCTCAATCTTAGCAAGGGTAACTGACACCCCCGCCCCAGAAACTACAGGGCCTAGAAATGCCACCTCATAAAACCAGAACCCACACTTGTTGTATTTGGCATACAACTGGTGCTCTCGGAGTGTTTCTAGCACTGTTTGAAGATGGGACCCGTTCTTGTACTCATCATGGGAGCAGACTAGAACATCATCGTTGAATACGAACACAAACCCGTCCAAGTATGGACGAAAGACTCGGTTCATCAAATCCATGAATGCAAAAGGTGCATTCGTGAGTCTAAAAGGCATCACTATGAACTCGTAGGGAACATACCTAGTCTGAAATGCAAACTTCATCACATATGTCTCCTTGATCCTCAACTGGTGGTATCCTGATCGCAGGTCAATCTTGGAGAACACTATTGCTTCCTGTAATTGATCGAAGGGATCGTTAATCCGTGGAAGTGGGTAACAGTTCTTGACCGTTCTCTTGTTCAACAGTATGTAGTCTAGACATAACCTCAAGGATCCATCCTTCATATTCACGAAGAAAACTGGTGCTCCCCATGGAGTTACTAGGGCAGATGAATCTCGCATAACTCTAACGTTCTCGATCATCTGATCCTATACCGCTGAGTCTACTATGTAGGCAAGATAGCCTACACAACCATGGTTGAGAAACTGGTGTGTACTCAAGGGGGACATGCACTCGACCCCACCCTTGGAAGTATGTCCGTCAAATTGAAATGGCGGCACTCCAGGTAAATTGAAGACCACCGTCTTCCCAAAATAATCAAAGCCAGTCCATGCCTAGAATGACGTCAAAGTCTTCTAACTGAATCAACAATAGGAAAGCATGAATTTCATGCCCACTTATCTGCACGGCTACATCCTCCACTACCTGGCGGATGATAAATAATTGGCCTCCTGAGCCCTTGATATAGTATGGGGAAGCGACCTCCATCACGGACTTGCCCAATGTGGACACCAAACGATGTAAAAAGAAGGAATGTGTAGCCCATGAATCAAATAATGCATGTAGAACAATCCCATGGGTTGAAATCATACCTCTAACGAGCTATCCAGAAGCATGAGTGATGCAGCGCGCAACAAATAAATAGGGTCTTATTTATTTATTTTCGTCTGATAATTAGAGTCTAATTTTATCTACAAATAATTGAGTAAGCGCATTTTTTACTTTAAAATAACGAGATCACGTGTAATCTTAATTTAGATAATTAGAGTCACTCAGAGATTTGAATTTATTTCAAATCAATTAGTTAGTCGATTAGAGTCCAAATTAAGATAAGTTGGGATTTGAGTTTTGATTTAGTTCTAGTTTTGTAATCCCATCTCTCCTATATAAAGGGGTGATAGTCTATTGTTTTAAACGGTTCAGATGAAATGAAAAATTGAGATTTTATCTCTATCTCCCTCTCTCGTCTCTCTCTCCCTTACACGATCTCCGCAATTCTCTTCTCCAAAATCCCTCGTTCTCTGACGAGTCTTCTCTTCTCAACCACTCATATTTCTTCTCCACTAAAAATCCACCATCAAATTAATTTTTCCATCGTCGCAAATTCCGATTTGCATCAATGAGACTGCTCTTGTGTCACTGCATTCAGTTGTCCTCATGGTGGTGTGCTAGATCCTGCAACATTGGTTGTCTATTGTAGGGCTCACTGGAAGTCGCCGCCTCCTCGACGAGATCTTGATCCCTAAAACTGTTCGGAAGACCTAGCCGGTATTCCGATTTGTTATTGTGTGCCCGATCTGCTAACATGCAAGATCATTGGGCCTTGAAGTGGCATGACTGCCTACAAAGGTAACAAGTATGCATGCCTGCCTATGACAAGCTCACACCAGAAGCAAAACCGACGCCCCCAAGCCTACAGCTCTGTGTCTACGTAGGGGGGCGAGAAGAAACCGGACCGTGTTCTGCCCATGCCTGCCCCGAGGTAAGGGATGGTGCGAACCTGCTAGTGGACGGTGCGTCGCTATCGGGTGGTAGCAACGATTTCTACAGAGTTGAGAGGAGTCCTGACGTGCAACTCTGCTAGGCTGGGGTAGGGGCAATCGTGACCGACCTCTTTGTAACCAGCTCTGTGTAGCCTCTCACTTTATCGCTTTCGTAGTAACATCCTCGATGTAGGTAAGATCTAAGGTGGAAAGTCTGTCCTGGACCTCCTTGTGCATCCCTCGGATGAACTTCTGCAAGTTCTCATGTGGGTAAGCTATCGCAGAAGGGGAATGGCGAGACAACTCCGTGTAACGGATCAGATACTCTTGAGCCGTCATCGACCCATGTGTCAGCTCGGCAAACTCTATCATATGATCCTCTACCAAATGGTTTGGGTAAAACTCTGCACGGAACTCGTCAAAGAAGACCTCCCAAGTGATGGGCTCGGTCAGGTGTTCCTTGGTGGCATCTGTGTACCCCGCAGCAAGAGAGTACTCTACAAAAGATACCCAAGTGTCCTCGGGTGCACGTATCATCCTAAGAACTTTGGTCACTTGTGACATCCACAGCTCTGCATCGTCAGGGGTGGTGATACCGAAGAATTGTGTACCGTCGCCCGTTGGTTTGCCGCATATATGCTTTGAATCTCCAAGGCATCAATATCCTCCATCTGCTCGGGCTCCATAGAGAATGACAGCATTGACAGGTCGATGCTCTCCTCCCGTCGTGAGAGGGATGGTAGGAGTCCTACTGCTGGAGCCGGTGCTCAATCGCCTCTTAGCACTGCTGGATCCCCTGCGCGGCCTATATAAGGAAGGCTCGTTGTTGCGTTACATCCGGATTCACACAAGGCAGCATGGTCCTACATAAAGAACCATAACATTAATACTTGTTTTACTTAAGAGAGGCATGAACATCAGAACATGGATATAAAATATGTAATACTCCTTTTTGATTCGTGTTGGGTCAGAAGACACTCAACACTATCATGTACTTCAATTACCGATGAGAAATAATAAACGTAGAATGGAATGGAGTGTCTCTGCTCTCTGATACCAAACTGTGACGATTGTCCCTCTAAATATAAACATGAGGAAATAGCATGAAAGACTGTAATAAAAAAATGTCTTTCCATTCACTTCATAACACGTCCCACATTACATTCATCTCCATCCATGTCCATAAATATACATGTATTCATCAAAAAGTGTGTCCATACATAGATCATACCACAAATGCCTCCCAAAATACTACAAGCAAAAGTAAAGCAGTAAAGGCTACAACAAGTACTGCACCACAAAAAGGAAAGCTGTGAAGCTGCACAAAGAGAAGTAGCTCCAAGTAAACAAGTGTCGCTCACTGTTACGGCTTCTCATGAGAACTTGCGGATCCACACAAAGGTACGTTATGAACAAAGTTGCTTATACAATAATAAAAATAATACAACAAGTAAATAATTTAAAAACTGTGCAAAAGAAACAACTAGATAAGTTGATTTCACAAAGAATTAAATTCTAAACATTATTATTTGATATGGAAATGAGTAACCAAGCATTCTCATTACAGGAGGAAAGATCACACTCTTTTTATACAGAGAACTACAAGAGGTACAACTGGTATTATGGTATATGTTGATGATATTCTCATTACAGAAGAAGATGATTGACAGGGAATAAGTTTGGCAAAAAACTTTCTGGATCGTGAATTTGTTATCAAAAACCTTAGAGCCCTTCGATACTTTCTGGGTCTGGAGTTTGCCAAAAATTAGCAAGGACTAGTAATGACCCAGAGGAAATATGTTACTGATCTACTTAGTGACACGGGCATGCTAGGGTGTAGGCCTTCTACTACACCTATGGATCCAAGCATGAAGTTGTACGATGGTGACATTGATGAAGTAGACAGGAGAAGGTATAGAGAACTACTAGGGAAGCTCCTTTATGTTACTATTAATAGACTAGATATATCATTTGCAGTTAGAGAGTTAGCCAGTTCATGGAGCAACCACGTCAGATTCATATGGATGCAATACATATGATACTAAGGTACCTCAAATCATCCCCAGGTGCAGGTCTATTGTTTAAAAAGCGAGTCGGTCACCATCTCAACATATGCAGATGCAAATTATGCAGGATGCCCCAAGGATAGAAAGTCCACCACTGGCTTTGCCATATACATTGGAGATTCCCTTGTCTCATGGAAGAGCAAGAAACAGACTGTTGTAGCCAGGTCTAGAGCTGAATCAGAGTATAGGGCAATGGCCCAAGCTAGCACAGAAATGATGTGGGTTAGAGTTGTTCTTACCAATCTACACATAGAGGATCCTCTTCCCATGACATTGAACTACTATAATCAGGCAGCTATATTAATTGCAAATAACCCAGCATTTCATGAGTGTACCAAGCACATTGAGATTAATTGCCATTATATACGAGATATGATTCAGAAGAGGTTTATTTCGACATCTCATGTCAGCTCAGGGAACCATACTGCAGATATCCTTACGAAGGCCTTACTCCGAGGACCTTTCCAAAAGTGCTCATCCAAGATGAGCATGATAGATATATATGCTCCATCTTAAGGGAGAGTATAGAGATATACATTTATGTAACCATGTTTAATTCTTCTTCTTGAATTGTTTTCTTAATCCTCTTTATTTTTGTATGTGTTGGGAAAAATGAATGGCTTGTTTATTCCATGAACCCTAGGCTCTCTTATATAGGAGAGTAGCCTATGGGTAAATTACATAAAGCATACTATGAAGAAAAACAAAATAGAGAAGAGTACAGATACTACTCTTATTGTATATGTTAACACTCCCCCTTAAGATGGAGCATAGATATCAATCATGCTCAGCTTGGAAGCACACTTCTGAAATGGACCTCGTAGCAATGCCTTGGTGAATATGTCTGCAGTCTGATTCTCTGAAGTAACATGAGATGTAGCAATGAATCCTTTCTGAATCATATCACGTATGAAGTGACAATCCACCTCAATATGCTTGGTCTGCTCATGGAATGCAGGATTGTTTGCAATAAACAAAGCCGCCTGATTATCACATTCCAAGTTCATAGGAAGTGGTACATCTAAACATAGATCTGTAAGCACAGCTTTCACCCACATCATCTCTGTAGTAGCCTGGGCCATAGCCCTATATTCGGATTCAGCACTAGATCTAGCTACCACAGTTTGTTTCTTACTCCTCCATGAGACTAGGGCATCTCCAACATAGACAGCATACCCTGAGGTGGACTTCCTATCCTTGGGACATCCTGCATAATCTGCATCTGCACATGCTGAGATAGAAATCCCCTTTCCTTTCTTGAATAGCAGACCTGCACCTGGAGAAGATTTGAGATATCTAAGTATCATATGTATTGCATCCATATGCACCTGGCGTGGTTGCTCCATGAACTGGCTCACACGGCTCACTGCAAATAATATATCTGGTCTAGTGATCGTGACATACAACAGTTTGCCTACCAGTTCTCTATATCTTCTCCTGTCCACCTCCTCTGTGTTATCTTCATAAAGCTTCATGCTGGGGTCCATTGGTGTCGTAGCAGGTCGACACTCAAGCATACCTGTTTCACTCAACAGATCTGTAACATATTTCCTTTGTGACATGACTAGTCCATAGGAATTTCTGGCAAATTCAAGCCCCAGAAAGTATCTAAGGACCCCAAGATCCTTAGTGACAAACTCACTACCCAGCATTTCTTTCGCCTGCCTTATGCCCTGCTCATCATCTCCTGTAATCAAGATATCATCAACATAAACCATAATGACAATGATACCTCTCGCTGTTTTCTGTACAAACAAGGAATGATCAGCATTGGAGCGTTTGTATCCTTGTTTCTCGAAGAGATCCGAGAGCTTCTGAAACCATGCTCTGGGGCTCTGCTTAAGGCCATAGATAGCCTTATGCAACCTGCATACCTTGGAGCACACCCCCTCAACAGCAAAACCAGGTGGCTATTGCATATACACCTCTTCCTGCAAATCTCCATATAGAAATGCATTCTTCATGTCCAACTGATGAAGCGGCCAGTCTCGAGCAACTGCAACTGACAACAAGATCCTTAGGGTGGAATGACGTGCCACAGGCGAGAATGTATCAAGATAATCCACCCCATATGTTTGTGTGAAGCCACGTGCCACCAGGCGTGCCTTGTACCTGTCAATAGAGCCATCTGCATTTTGCTTCACTGTGAACACCCACTTGCAGCTCACTGGGTTCACATCTGGTGGTATAGAAACCAAAGTCCAAGTTCCTCTGGACTGGGAGTGAGAGTGAACAGATCCTTGTCAGGATAAATAAGTGAGAACAGAATCTGTTCATTCAAGACAGACGAAGGCATACGATTAATTAGGTAGCATGCAGTAAGAACTGCATCACCCCAGTAGGAATATGGAACATGACTCTGTATAAGTAGAGATCTAGTGACATCAAGAAGGTAACGGTGTTTTCTTTCAGCAATCCCATTCTGTTGAGATGTATGAGCACAAGATGTTTGGTGAATAATTCCTTTTGATGAGTAGTAATTGGCAAGAAAGTTAGTGCACAATTCTAAAGCATTGTCACTTCTCACAATTTTCACAGATGTAGAAAAAACATTTTGTATTTCATTCAGAAAATGGATAATTATATTTCCGGCTTCAGATTTTATTTTTCATCAGAAACACCCATGACACTCTAGAGAAATCATCCACAAATACAATATAAAATCTGTGTCCCTAATGATCAGGTACACGACTCGGACCCCAGACATCAACATGAAATAACTCAAACTTAGAGGTACTACTCCGACCCGGACGACTGGGAAAGGACGACCTGGGATGCTTTCCCAACTGACATGCCTCACACTGAACAGATGTGTGAGGAAGACTATAAGGCAATACCCGACGCAACTTCTGAAGCAGTAAATGACCAAAACGCAGATGCTAGAGTAAAGGAGATACTTGACCAGAAGGAGAGGATGTGGTTCCAGCAAATGGGATCTGATTCAGGCGGTAGAGGCCTCCTTGCTCATAGCCACGACCAATCACGTTGCCCGTATGGATGTCCTGAAAAATCAAAGAAGAAGAATCAAAAATTGCCCGACAATGGAGATCCTTCGTAATCTGACTAATTGACAATAGATTCATTGAAAAATCAGGTGCATGTAGCACATTCTTGAGCTGCATAGACTATGTCAGTCTAATCTCCCCCTGACCAGTGATGGGGGAATGTGTGCCATTTGCAATGACTACTGTCCGTCCTGGAGGGATCTGAGTGTATCCTGTAAGTAGACTCTGGTCGCCACATAGGTGATGTGTAGCGCCTGAGTCCATAATCCATGGCAATGTATCAGAACTACTACTGTGAAGTGCAAGTATACTACCTGAAGCACTGGTAGACGTGGAGGCAGAAGTAGCAACATCAGAATGACTCTCTGTAGTCGGTGCTGGACCAGATGGTGGGATAATGCCCCTCAGACGGGCAACTAGATCATCAAATCGTTGATCCAAGGTAGCAGCAGATGGGGGCTCTATCTGCTCAGCAGCTCGTGCGGATGCAGGAAATCCATGCTTTGAATAGCATGTATCTTCATTATGTCCAACTCGGTGGCAGTAGGTGCATGTTGGCCTAGTGCGGCCACTCCTCCCACGGGGCCCACGTCCACGGCCCTGGTAATGAGAACCACGACCTCTGGTCGCTGCCATGGTTGAAGAATTCTGACTTGCGGCAGTTGAGGGAACGGTAATCCGACTCAGTCTATGGAAGGCTTCCTCCATTGGCGGAATTGTAGATTCGGCCAAAATCTGTGATCGTGCTGCCTCGTATTCAGGATCAAGTGCAGCTAGGAACACGCCCACCATAGTAGCGTTCCTGTATGTCTTCTGCTGCTCTGGTGTGGCTGTCAAGGGCATGAAGCTATACAGCTTCTCAAACATCCCTCTCAGTGATGTATAGAGAGAATGTAGGGGGCGACCATTCTGCTTGATGGTGAAGATATCATGCTGGAGTTGCAGAATCTTTGTTTCGTTCTTCGCCTGGGAATATGTGGCCGCCAGAATGTCCCACATATCCTTCGTTGTGGGTTGATGAAGGATTTCATTGGCAATCTCAATTGCCAACGTGCCAGATAGCCAAACTTTGGCGTATGCGTCATCAGCCTCCCAGGAGGCATAGGTTCCAGTCTTCTCAGCAGGCTCTGGTTCGGTAAGAATGTGCTTCTTACCCGTAGACTTCATCATGCTCATGAACTACATTGCCCACAGTTCATAGTTGGTACCGTCCATCTTGACAATAGGCGCTGGACCACGGAATGCGCCAATAGATGGGATATCTGCCTTGCTCTCCGACATATTGAAAAATGAAGACTGGAATGATTGACAAACAATGTGTTTTGTCTACAATACCATAGATGGGGGTAGTTGCATGTGTAGACTTCAAGCAACTATCCCCATGAAGATGTTCGTGTTAAGCCCTACACACACGCAGGAGTCACGCACAGGCACAAGTGCGCACGCAGGAGTCACGCGCACGCAAGATGCACAGGTGTGCACGCTGGATGCACAGGAGATACGTGTACTGGCGCACAGT